>SJYC01137214.1:0-43019 GCA_006408675.1 Madoqua kirkii
ATCTTACTTGGGTTTCTCTTACCTTGAGCGTAGGGTATCTTTTCACGGCTGCTCATAGCTGCTGTTTCTTACCTTGAATGAGGCCGAGAGGAGCTACCCCACATCCAAAGTCAAGGGCAGCAGCCTAGAGTACCAGGCTGCGACGGTGCAGGAACGGCCGCGAGAAGCTACCTCGCGTCCAAGGTCAGTGGCAGCCGGGAGGAGGCACCCCGCGTCCGAGGTCAGGGGCAGTGGCAGGGAGAAGGCACCCCACGTCTGAGGTCAGGGGCGCCCGGGAGGAGACACCCCATGTCCGAGGCCAGTGGTGGCTGGGAGGAGACACCCTGCGTCTGAGGTCAGGGGTGGCCAGAAGAAGCCCCCTCGTGCTTGAGAGGGGTGGTGACGCTGAGGAGCCACCCTGAGCTCGAGCCTGAAGCCAGGGGTGGCAGCTGAAAGGGGCCACGCATCCCCAGTGCCAGGGCTGATGGCTGGGAGGATCAGTCCGAGGAGCGGTGGCTGTGCAAGAGCAGGAGGGCCTAGAGGAGCTATCCCACACTGAAGGTCAGGAAGGCAACGGTAAGGAGATGAGATGGTTGTATGGCATCACTGACTCAATGGACATGAGTTTGAGTAAACTCCAGGAATTGGTGATGGACAGGGAGGCCTGGCATGCTATAGTCCATGAGTTGGACATGACTGAGCGACTGAACTGAACTGAAATCTATCATTTTGCTATTTGTTTTCTGTTTGTCTCATTTGTTCTCTGGTTTTCTTTTTCCTCTTTCTCTATCTTGGTTGGGATAATTAAATATTTTAGATATGATTTTATGTTATCTTCTTTGTTAAGTTCATATTTGTGGTTGTTTTGGGTTTTATAGTGTACATCTCTAACATCTTTTTTTTAAAGTTTAAGTATTTGTTTACAAGATATATTTCATAGTATATTTTCTTGAGAAATCATTAGATTCAGGCATTAATATGAAAAATAAATTGTTTTGCTTCTACAGTTTCACATGCAATTGTAGGTTATTCATAGATATGAATACACAAAGTAAAGTTAATGTATAATAATATTTTATTCTTCAGTAAAGAGGCTCTGTAGATACAAAGAAAGCCTGGTTTACTTTTGCTTCCTGTTGTATTTTTATTTACTTCTATGATATTTAGCCTGAGCAGTAGTAACATAGGATATTTTATGTTTTTTTTCAATGAGTCATCTAATATTTGCTTTTTTGAAGAATTTCTTGGTTGCCTAGTGGTTAGGATTTCCGGCTTTCACTACTGTGAAGTGAGTTCAGTCCCTGGCTGGGGAATTGGAATCCCTCAAGATGCATCATCCCTGCTCCTTCCCCCCAAAATAAATAAAATATGCTTTTTGAAGTTCACAAAAGTCAGACACAACAACTAAACCACCACCACCACCACATCAACCATATTTCAAAAAAATAAAATATAAAACAAATAAATTCTGCCAACTATACATGAATAAAATATATATTAATTTAAAAGAAAAAATAAACTGCATCTCAGGAATATGGTGCAAAAAATGAATGGAGAGGAAAGAGCTTATAGTTATAGTTCATGTAAAGTCATTACATAACATGACTGGTTAGGTAGGGATGAACTTTGTTATGAAATGACATCAGGCTGGCATTGGAAAGTCATTCTTTGGCATACTTCATTAGTTGAGTCTTTCATCTTTTTCTAGTTTATTATTTTTGGGCTTCCATGATGGTTCAGATGATAAAGAATCCACCTGCAATGCAGGAGACACAGGTTCAGTCCCTGGATCAGGAATATCTCCTGGACAAGGGAGATTCATTAAAAAAAACCATGAAAACAAAACCTAGTAATTATGCATACAAGACACCTGCTTAGTAGTTTTGACCTGGTTTTCATTAACCGTATGCTGTGTATTCCTCATCAGCCCCTTGGGCCACCAGTGCTGAGAAAGATTCATAGGATACTGCTCAAAAGACTTGAGGAATAGTAGAATAAAACAGGGCCAGTAAAAGGAAGAGGGGCAGAAAAAATGTTTCAAGATCTGCAAATCTCCTCTGTCCATGGAATTCTTTAGGCAAAAACACTGAAATAGTTAGCCATTCCCTTGTCCAGGAGATATTCCTGATCCAGGGACTGAACCTGTGTCTCCTGCATTGCAGGTGGATTCTTTATCATCTGAACCATCATGGAAGCCCAAAAATAATAAACTAGAAAAAGATGAAAGACTCAACTAATGAAGTATGCCAAAGAATGACTTTCCAATGCCAGCCTGATGTCATTTCATAACAAAGTTCATCCCTACCTAACCAGTCATGTTATGTAATGACTTTACATGAACTATAACTATAAGCTCTTTCCTCTCCATTCATTTTTTGCACCATATTCCTGAGATGCAGTTTATTTTTTCTTTTAAATTAATATATATTTTATTCATGTATAGTTGGCAGAATTTATTTGTTTTATATTTTATTTTTTTGAAATATGGTTGATGTGGTGGTGGTGGTGGTTTAGTTGTTGTGTCTGACTTTTGTGCCAGGCACCTCTGTCGATGGAATTTTCCATGCAAGAATACTGGAATGGGTTGTCACTCCTTTTTCCAGGGGATCTTCCTAATACAAAGATTGAAACTGCATTGCAGATGGATTCTTTACCACTGAGCCAGGGAAGTTACAAGAGTGTAACATAGGGATTCACAATTTTAAAAGATAACACTCCACTTATAATTATTATAAAATATAAGCTATATTCCCCATGTTGTACAATATATCCTTGTAGCTTATTTTATACCCAATGGTTTGTACCTTTTAATCCCCTACCCTTGAATTTCCCTTTTCCCTCTACCCACTGGTGACCATTTCTTTGTTCTCTATATCTGTGAGTCTTTCCTTTCTCTTATATTCTCTAGTTTGTTGTATATTATAGATTCTGCATCAACATTTTAGGAATCAGTGAACTAACATGCACCAGAATGGGTGATTTAAATTCAGATGATCATTATATTATTACTGTGGGCAAGAATCCTCTAGAAGAAATGGAGTAGCCCTCATGGTCAAAATAATCCAAAATAGAGTACCTGGGTGCAATCTCAAAAATGACAGAATGATCTTTGTTCATTTCCAAGGCAAATCATTCAATGTCACAGTAATCCAAGTCTATGCCCCAACCACTAATGTCAGAATAACTGAGGTTGAATGGTTCTATGAAGACCTACAAGGCCTTATAGAACTAACACCCCCAAAAGATGTGCTTTTCATCATAGGGGACTGGAATGCAAAAGTAGGAAGTCAAGAGATACCTGGAGTAACAGGCAAGTTTGGCCTTGGAATGCAAAATGAAACTGGGCAAAGGCTAACAGAGTTTTGTCAAGAGAATGCACTGGTCATAACAAACATCCTCTTCCATCAACACAAGAGATGACTCTACACATGGACATCACCAGATGGTCAATACTGAAGTCGATTTGATTATATTCTTTACAGCTGAAGATGGAGAAGCTCTATACAGTCAGCAAAAACAAGACTAGGAGCTGACTGTGGCCCAGATCATGAACTCTGCCAAATTCAGACTTAAATTGAAGAAAATAGGGAAAACCACTAGGCCATTTAGCTATGGCCTAAATCAAATCCCTTACGGCTATAGAGTGGAAGTGACAAATAGATTCAAGGGATTAGAGATGATAGACTGAGTGCCTGAAGAACTATGGATGGAGGTTCATGACATTGTACAGGAGGCAGTGGTCAAGACCATCCCCAAGAAAAAGAAATGCAAAAAGGCAAAATGGCTATTTGAGGAGGCCTTACAAATAGCTGAAAAAAGAAGAGAAGCAAAAGGCAAAGGAGAAAAGGAAAGATACATCCATCTGAATGAAAGTAAAGTTGAGTGAAAATGTCACTCAGTCCTGTCCAACTCTTTGCAACCCTATTCACCATAGCCTGCCAGGCTCCTCTGTCCATGGGATTCTCTAGGCAAGAATACTGGAGTGGGTTGCCATTTCCTACTCCTGGGGATCTTCCCAACTCAGGGATCGAACTTGTGTCTCCTCACTGCAGGCAGATTTTTTTTTTTTTTTTTTTACCATCTGAGCTACCAGGGAAGCCTCTATCCATCCGAATGCAGAGTTCCAAAGAATAGCAAGGAGAGATAAGACAGCCTTCCTAAGTGATCAGTGCAAAGAAATAGAGGAAAACAATAGAATGGGAAAGAATTGAGATCTCATCAACAAAATTAGAGATACCAAGGGAACATTTCATGCAAAGATGGGCACAGTAAAGGACAGAAATGGTATGGACCTAACAGAGGCAGAAGATATTAAGAAGAGGTGGCAAGAATACACAGAAGAACTATACAGAAAAGACCTTAATGACCCAGATAACCACAATGGTATGTGATCACTCACCTAGAGCCAGACATCCTGGAGTGCCAAGTCAAGTGGGCGTTAGGAAAGCATCACTATGAACAAAGCTAGTAGAGGTGATAGAATTCCAGCTGAATGATTTCAAATCCTAAATGATAATGCTGTCAAAGTGCCGACTCAGTGTGCCAGCAAATTTGTAAAATGCAGCACTGGCTACAGGACTGTAAAAGGTCAGTTTTCATTTCAATCCCAAAGAAAGGCAATGCCAAAGAATGTTCAAACTATCACACACTCACCTCACACACTAGCAACATAACACTCAAAATTCTCCATGCTAGGCTTCAACAGTACATGAACCAAGGACTTTCAGATGTTCAAGCTGGATTTAGAAAAGGCAGAAGAACCAGAGATCAAATTGTCAACATTCGTTTGATCATGTAAAAAGCAAGAGAATTCCAGAAAAACATCTATTTCTGCTTCATTAACTACACTACAGTCTTTGACTGTGTGAATCACAATAAACTGGAAAATTCTTAAGAAAATGGGAATATAAGACCACCTTAACTGCTTCCTGAGAAACCTGTATGCAGATCAAGAAGCAACAGTTAGAACCAGATATGGAACAATGCACTGGTTCCAAATTGGGAAAGGACTACATCAAGGCTATGTTGTCACCCTGATTATTTAACTTACATATGCAGAGTACATTATGCAAAATGCCGGGCTGGATGAAGCAGAGGCCGAAATCAAGATTGCAGGGAGAAATATCAATAACCTCAAATATGTAGATGACACCACCCTTATGGCAGAAAGTGAATAGAAACTAAAGAACCTCCTGATGAAGATGAAAGAGGAGAGTGAAAAATCTGGCTTAAAACTCAACATTCAAAAATGAAGATCAAGGCATTTGATCCCATCACTTCATGGTAAATAGATGGGGAAACATGGAAATAGTGAGAGACTTTATTTTCTCGTGTTGCAAAATCACTACAGATGGTGACTACAGCCATGAAATTAAAGACACTTGCTCCTTGGAAGAAAAGCTATGACAAACCTAGACAGCATATTAAAAAGCAGAGACATTACTTTGCTAACAAAGGTTTGTATAGTTAAAACTGTTACTTTTCTCATAGTCACGTATGGGTGTTAGAGCTGAACCATAAAGAAAGCTGCGTGCTGAAGAATTGATGCTTTTGAATTGTGGTGTTGGAGAAGACTCTTGAGAATCCCTTGGACTGCAAGAAGTCCAAATCAGTCAACCGTAAAGGAAATCAATCCTGAATATTCATTGGAAGGACTGATTCTGGAACTCCAATACTTTGACTCCCCTGATGGGAAGAGCTGACTCATTAGAAAAGACCCTGATGCTGGGAAAGATTGAAGGCAGGAAGAGAAGTGGACCACAGAGAACGAGATGGTTGGATGGCATTTCCGATTCAATGGACATGAGTTTGAGCAAGCTCTCAGAGATGGTGAAGGACAGGAAAGCCTGGCATGCTGTTGTCCATGGGGTCACAAAGAATTGGATATGACTGTGTGACTGAACAACAATTGATTCTGTATATTAAATGATATCATACACTATTTGTCTTTCTCTTTCTGAGTTAATTTCACTTAGCACAATGCCCTCCAAGCACATCCATGTTACTGCAAATGGCAACGTTTTGTCTTTATTGGCTGAGTAATATTCCACCGTCTGTATGTACTGTGTACTGCATCTTCTTTGCCCATTCATCTGTTGAGGAACACTTAGTTTGCTTTCATATCTTGGCAATCTTAAATAATGCTGTCATGAACATCAGGATGCATGTATTTTTTTCAAGTTAATATTTTTGCTTTGGTTTTCCACTTATGTACCCAGGAGTAGAATTGCTGGATCATATGGTAGTCCTATTTTTACTTTTTTGAAACTGTTACTTATCTTTGATCTGTACTTGTACAAACCTGAGAGTCAGTTACCCCTGAACTTTTGTGCCTAGTCCTGGCTCTGATTTTTATGTCTTTATTTGCTAATTCTATGGAGGAGCCTGGTAGACTGCAGTCCGTGGGGTTGCTAAGAGTCGGACACTACTGATTGACTTTACTCTCACTTTCATGCATTGGAGAAGGAAATGGCAACCCACTCCAGTGTTCTTTCCTGGAGAATCCCAAGGATGGGGGAGCCTGGTGGGCTGCCGTCTATGGGGTCACACAGAGTCGGACACAACTGAAGCGACTTAGCAGCAGCAGCAACTAATTCTAAAATCTGTGTCAGTTGTGAGTCTAATTGATTGTCTAATGTTGCTCTTCATTGGCAATTCTATTTTCTTGCTTCTTTTCAAACCTACTAATTTTTAGAAAATTAATTAATTAGGCTGAGTCAGATCTTGGTTGCATCA
The DNA here is from genome assembly GCA_006408675.1 of Madoqua kirkii. NCBI lineage: Eukaryota > Metazoa > Chordata > Mammalia > Artiodactyla > Bovidae > Madoqua > Madoqua kirkii. The sequence continues at coordinate 6,715 of SJYC01137214.1, forward strand.
GGCAAGATCTTTTCATATGGTGCACCAGCTCTCTAGTTGTGGCTCATGGGCTCAGTAGTTGTGGCCTGTGGGCTCCAGAGTGCACATGCTCTGGAGCACACATGCTTCATTAATTGCACCATGCAGGCTCAGTAGCTGTGGCATGCAGTTTTAGTTTCTCAGAGGCAAGTGGGATCTTAGTTCTCTGTGTGTGTATGTGTGTGTGCATGCACACGTGTGCTCCCATGGACTGTAACCTGCCAGGCTCCTCTGTCCAGGCAGGAATACTGGAGTGGGTTGCCATTTCCTACTAGGGGACTGTCCTAATCCAAGGATTGAACCTGCACCTCCTGAGTCTCCTGCATTTGCAGGCAGATTCTTTACCATTGTGCCACCTGACTAGCCTGTTAATTTCCTGACCAGGGATCAAACCTGCGTTCCCTGCGTCACAAGGTGGATTCTTCACCGCTGGGTCACCAGAGAAGTCCCCCCTACTAATTTTTGGTTGACCCTAGACATTGTGAGTTTTACCTTGTTGGGTGCTGGATACTTTTGTGTCCTGTGTAATATTTGTGAGCTTTGTTTTGGGACATAGTTATATACTTGGAGGCATTCTGATCCTTTTTTTGTCTTGCTTTGGAGATTTGTTTTGAAGCAGTGCTCATTCTAGGTCTAGCTTATTAATAGATTATTATTGAGACCCCATGGATCTTGAGGTTTTCAGTGTGGTTTCCAGCCTGTTTTAGTGTTAAGCACCATTACCTCCAACATTTGGGTGGTTCTTTCCTCAGCCTTGAGTAGTGTAACTTTCCCACAAATACACACTGATTAGTTCTCAGCTGAAAGGCTGAAGCAGGACCTCTAGTTACCAAGAGTTTTTTTCCAGCAGTTTCTTCTTTTCAGCACTGTTCTGTGGACTCTAGGGCCTGGGTCCTTGGTCTTCCCAGCTCTGTATCCGTGACTTCAGGTATCTACAAGCTTCTTCAAGAATCTGATGTTCCTATTCTTTGGCCTGGATACTTTCCCAGGAAGATCAACTGGGGCAATTTGAGGGCTCATTTCTCCCCCACCTCTCAACAGTTGTTACCTTTTGTTGTTGTCTAAAGTACAGTGTCTTGCAGACCTTTGTTTCATGTATTTTGTCAGTTTCTCTTGTCATTTTGTTTCAGGTGGGAGGGTAAATTCAGTATTTGTTATCTCAACTTGGTTGTACACAGAAGTCCCTTCTTACCATGTTAGGCCCAATTTTAAGTGTAAAAATCTACTTAAAATCTACCTGTAGGAGCTATATGGAGAAGTTCAAAATCACATCCATTTCACCTTGTCTCATCAGAAATAGGCTTTTGCCTTCCAAAACCCTTGAAACTCTGATTTTGTCACTTGAAAGTCACAGCATAATTCTTTTATTGAGATTTAAATTTTTCTTTTACCTTTGGTGTGATTAATTTGTCAAGTCATGACAAATTCCAACCAAAAGTTTTACCACACATGAGTAAACATGATAAGTTTTGTAAATGTTTTATTTACACATTGCAAAGTATATTTATCTGCTCACTTTTAGTGCACACATATACACAAATAATGCATCAGATTTAGGGATGTTGAAAGATAGAATGAAAAGTGCATTGGCTTTTGAATAGGGTACATTTGTTTCTTTTGAATCCAGGCATGGCAACCAAACTTCCCTTTCTTCTTAACCCCTATTTTGTAAGCATTAAATATGTGAAGTACTAGGTTTCCCCGGTGACTCAGCTATAAAAGATCTGCCAGAAATGCAGGAGATGAGGGGGATGCAGGTTCCATCCCTGGGTCAGGAAGATCCCCTGGAGGAGGAAATGGCAACCCAAGTATTCTTGCCTGGAAAATTCCATGGACAGAGGAACCTGGTGGGCTACAGTCCACGGGGTGGCAGAGAGTCAGACATAACTGAATGAATGAACACACACAGGAAACACTTTGTAGCTCAGTAGCTGTTAATAACCCCCACTCACCCACCTCTCCCCATCCTCCCTGGAATCCATTTCTTTTCGCTTGCTTTATGCAATTTATTCTAGCTGAAATACATCAAAAACAGCAGGGTTATTTCTGAAATATGCTGAAATCACTTCATGGGGTGAATGTTGGGTGAGCAGATTAGCAGTGTCTTGTACTCGGGTTTTTTGGGCTGCATTTTGCCAGATGGAGTTGTTTTGCTTCAGGGAATATATTTTCCCTAGTGGTGGATCTGAGTCACCAGCACGTTTATGGAGTCATAGCTCCTCAGTGTAGCAAAGATCCCAGGGGAGCCAAGAGATGGTGCAGCTCTGGCTGCCTGATCGAGGGAGGGCTGTGCTGGCAAAGACTGGGGAGGGAAGGCAACCAGAATGGAGTCACGGCCCTGGTTGTCGGAACATGGATTTAGAGCTCACGTTTCCTGGTTTCTGATACTGTGCTTTATCTCACGTTGTGGAGTTCTACCCTGCAGAGAAATGTTTCACACAAGTGACAGGGATTATTAGAGTTATTTGAGGTTCCTTTGTACTGTGACTCAAGTCATGGGGGACTCAAAATGCTTTTAGCATCATCTCAATTCTGTTGGCACCAAAGAGGATAAACAAAATCACCCAGTTGTGTCCACTTCCTTCTCATGTGTGAGACAAAGCCGGCCAAGTTAAATTGCGCCCTGCTCTCTGGTGCTATGAATTCATAGTTCAATGTCTCCTTTTCCCCTCATTAAAAAACAAAACAAAACAAAACACATGTTCTCTATTAACAAAAATGTAAAAGCCAGAGAATTAGAAAGAAGAATTTAAAAAATTCCTGTAGCCCCTCCTACCAAAGAAAATTACTGCTAACATTTTGGGATATATCCCCCATTAAAAAAATCTAGCATGATTTTATTACTTTCTGGCTTTTTTCACATAGTTGTGACCATATTCCATTATAAGATTTCAGATTCTTCAGTTTTTATCCTACACTGTAACAGAAGTCTTTCCCATAATTATTGTAACTTTATGAAAATAATTTTAGCTGCTGCAAAGTATCTTATTCAGGCAATATAGAGGAGTACGTAACTGACTGAACATTTAGTTTTTAATGTAACTGAATTTTAGATCTGAAATTAATAGAAAAACATTTAGAGTATTTGATACTATTTTCAATCTCAAAATGATACATGGACATTGTAAAAACATGGGAAAAGAGAAAGGATCAAATCCAAGAGAACAGAAAGCAAAAAGCAAAATTCTTCACCTGGCACCTTTCAGCACCCACTCTCTAGCTCATCACCCTCTTTAACTGCTTAAAATTTTTGTTTTTCTGGAAATTTCTCTTCAACTATAAATAAGGGTTGTCAAACATTCTAAACCTTTTCCTAGTAATTTTAGTCTTACTATTGAGTAACAGCGAAAGTTATGTCCAACTAGCAAAGTACCCTGCTAATTGCCCAGTAAGTATTATGCAACCACTAAAAGTATTTTTAGAAAGACTTCCTAATAAATCAAGCATGGTCTGTTCTTGTTTTGTTAACTAAAAGCATACATCTAGTCTTCAGTGTTATACTGAGGAATTTAACTCTCTTTAAGTATCCTGTACTCACCTTTGCCTCCTTTCATTTCTTAATATTTGCATTCATTACCTGAGATCTACTGATACTCTGGTAAACTCGACTGATGGGCTTATACCTCTATTTCTTATACACTCTGGGAAGATGACTACCCCCTCACACACGAGGGAAAAGCCTACACCCTCTGCTTCTTCCCATCTTCTTGTCCTCTGCCCCACTCTCAATTTCTTTACTTCTTCCGTTCCAGGTTGTTAACATTTACATTTTGTTAAGCTTTCAGGGAGGTTACTACTGACTTGAGATTCTTTCTGAAGCTGTAGTGACCACAGTTGCTCTAAAGTGAAAGATCCAGGAGTTGAATGGCCTATGTGACACGCTTAAAGGTGGGGGACTTCCCTGGTGGTCCAGTGGTTAAGACTTGTTCCTTCCAGTGCAAGGGGCCCTACGTTGTGGAACTAAGATCTCGAATGCCACATGACTAAGCCAAAAAAGAATAAATAAATAAAGACAAGGTAGGGCCGAAGCAGCCCTACCCCATGACTGTATCCCCTGAGGCGTGCTCGTGCATCATGGCTGGTCCAATAGCAGGAAGGGTAGACAGGCCATGTTCCCTGCTGCCTGTTACTTGGAAGTCTCATGCTGGCTGGAGGAAATGTCATTGGCACCAGGATAAGGAAGACATTGACAGGGGCCCCCTCCCCCGGCGCCCCCTCTCTGCTGGTGCAGAGGGCTCCTCCTTCTCTACGCAGAGGGCCATGTGGGGCTCCCTCTGAGCTGGCTGCACCATGGTTGGTTGATGTGTGCCCAGGGGAGAGGCTCAGGCACTCAGATCCTCAGCAACCTGATCTAAAGACTGGAAGACTAGCACCTTCTTCTGAGAATGTACACGGGGTATCTGTGTGGACGTGTCCAGGATAAAGTCTGACAAAGAGCTGGGGCTCCTTGCCATGAGTGGAACCTGCCCCGGCTCCCACCAGGCCATGTGGGCATCCAGCCCCGGCCCTACCAGGCCATGCTGGCACCCAAGGTGTCCTTGTTCTGGGCCCTGGCAGTGAACAGAAGGAAAGACTCCCTCTCCTTCAGGAGCTGAGAGTCCTTAGAGGGAGGCGGAGAAGAAGCAAAATCAATACCATCCTTTGTGTGGGGTACTGGAGGGCGGTGAGAGTGATGCAGAAAAGTGCACAGAGAAGGGCTGGGAAGGCAGGTGTGGGCTGCCTGGGCCCTGCAACTCTCAGGCTCCCCTCCCTGCTTCCCCTGACATCCCTCCTTCCCGCGTCCACCTGTGCCTCTCCTATTTCCTAGTGTTCCCACGCCCTGTACATGATGCTCCTGGCAGAGTCTTGGAGGGATGATGGGCAGACCATGGCAATGAGAGGTAGGGGAGTGACCACTGAGCCCTCATCAGCTGCCACTGGGCAGGGAAAGGGGACCAAAGAGGGGCGGACGGATGCTGGGCTCCTGCATGAAGACCCTCTGCAGGGTGAAGGCAAACCCTTGGCCTTCAGTAAGGGTCCCTTATGTGTTGGATGAAAGAGGATGACCCTTTCCTCCCTGGTGAGTGCTGGCCACCAAGGTGGGGGTGAGCTCAGATGGGTTGCCACGGAGCCAGGGGCAGGGTGCCCGCTGCCCTCCAGCCCCTCGGCATTGCCTGGAAGCATCAGCACAGGCACAGACTAAGTTCCAATCCTCCCCTGCCACTAGCTTTGTCATTTTAGTCCTCAAATAACCCAGCAAGCCTGGTTGATGTGACAGAAAATTCTCATTTCTCCTGTTGCTATGTCTGGTGCAAGGCTGTTCAGACACTCAGGAGGTGCCAGCTGAAGGTGCCAGGCCCTACGGTGAGACCCTGTGCTGCACGCCCCCAGCAGAGGCCCATGGTTATAACTGGCCCCCTCATTCCTCACCATTGCAGAGAAGAGAGGCATGGGAGCAGGCTCTGGGAGGATGCCAGGGAATGATGGGGCAGGGGCACAAAGCCACCCTGGCAGGGCAGTGCGGTGACGGCTGAGGGGGCACAGTGCAGGACCTGGCACCCAGCCTGATGGGAATCGGGTTATTTCCAGGCCATCTGGGGACGTCTTTTCTTATTCTTTTGCTCAAAATAGAATTATCTTTCAAAATCAACTTTGACAGGCAGCCTAGGCATCTTGCCTGGGCTGTCTGGAGGAGCTGGCTTTCTCGCCTACACATACTTTTTTTTCCTTCGAAAGGAAGAAGGCAGTAACATTCTGCTGGCTTAGAAGACAGTGGGAGAGGAGGCAGGAGGGCAGTAGGTAAATTGGGGGTGGGCGGGAAATGGGAGCAGCAGAGCCTGCCCTGAGAGAGAATGGCAGCCAAGCCCAAGGCCAGCGCCTCTGCAGCTAGAAAAGCGGACCCTGCTCGTCTGGGCACGCAGGCCATCCTGGCCTCCAGGGCTGCCCTGAGCAGTGAGTCTGTGGACCTCCAGGACTCCCTGGGATGCAGCACATAGCACAGGCCCCTGGACCAGACATCACTGTGAAAACCAGAGGAAGCTCAGTGTGGAAACCAGGGGAAGACAGCAAAGGGCACAGAGAGGAAGGGAGTGATGGATGTTCACGGGAGCAGAAGGGAGGCATGGTCAGAGATGGCAATAGCAGGGTTGTGAGCCAGACAGCAGAAGCCCAGGCCTGGACTGCCTGGACCAGCCTCAGCTTTCCTCTCTCAGAGGGTGAGCTGGCACAAACCTTTGCTTGGGGGGTCCAGGCAGCAGAGCGAATGGAGGCTCTGCACAGTCCCTGTTTCCTTCTGTGGCTCTGGACCCTTCATCTCAGATGAGGACAGAGGTAGTCACCTTCCCTCACTGTTCTCACTGGGGTTGCTCTGCACGAGCCTCCAGGCCAGGGGCTCCTCTGTCTGGGGCTCAAGCTTTGCCTTTATGGAGATGCCCAGAGTGGGCCAAGCCTCTGTCCCAGCAGGGCCTGGAGCTGGGACACATGATGGGGGCAAGTTATTTTAGTAAAACAGCAGTGCCACCTTTCTGAGTCTTAAAACGAAAATGGGGAAAACTCTGCTCAAGTGTGCACTCAGTTGTGTCTGACTCTTTGTGACCCCATGGACTGTAGCCTGCCAGGCTCCTCTGCCCATGAAATTCTCCAGGCAGGAATACTGGAGTAAGTTGCCATTTCCTCCTCCAGGGGATCTTCCTGATCCAGAAACCAAATGCTTGTCTCTTGTCTCTCCTTCATGGTAAGGCAGGTTCTTTAACAGCTGAGCTACTTTTAATGAAAGCAGCTCACTAAGCACTGAGTACAGGGTGGGCTTTCCAAGGGGAGAGCTCATGCCCCAGTGACGGGGGGCTGTCATGTGTTGGGGCTGGCAGACCTCCCACTCCTCTGTTACAGAGGCCTGAGTGGGGAACAGGCTGGAGGTTGGCTTTTCTGGAGGCATGTCCAACCCTCATCTGCCTGCTGGCCTGGCCTCTGGCTCCCACTGTCCTGCAGTCACCTGTGCTCAACAAGAGCATTCATGCCTCACCCTCTGGTCACACTAGCCAGCCACTGAGCTCAGCTGCACAGGTCTGTGTCTGGAGAAGGGCAGCTTTGGGGTGGAGGTGGCAAAGACCACATGGGGATCAGTGGTTGGGCAGAATGAAGCACAAGGGCCTGTGGAGGCAGATAGGAGGATGTTCAGGTGTGCAGGGCAGAGCCAGACGTGAAAGAAAGAGGGCAGTCAGGGGTGGGGGACACCGGAGCAGCAGGTACAGAGATTGGAGGCAGGACAACCGCGCGAGGCAGAGCTTCGCAATTGTAGGGCCTGGGGAGAGGATGAACGAGCAGAGGAGGTGAGGCTCACATCCCAAAGGCAGAGCCTTTGAGGGTGAACGAGCCTGGGGGTCTGTGTGGCCGGGCTTGATGGGGAGTGTGCCCGGGCTTGATGGGGAGTGTGCCTGGACAGACGGCATTGGAGCTGCCCTGTCCTGCCCCAGTGTCTGGGCACCTCCAGGTGCCCATCTGTGCCATCCCTCCCCCAGGCTGTGTGTCCTTCTGAATCCCACCCCTCAACCTGACTTGAGGGCTATAGCACCTCTGTGTGCTGAATGGATCAGCACGGCAATTAAAAACTAAAACTAAAGGAAACTTTTCTCAAGGGCAGGGAGGGGCTTCTTTTCAAGCAAGGAAAATGAAACATGAGTAGCGTTCTGTCCCCTATCAAAATTTCATTTAAAAGACAACAAATGAGTGAAAAAGCCCAAATTCCTAAGAACAAGAAGAGGCCAGGAGGAATGTGCCATTAGACAAGAGAAGTTTGGAACACTTTGGAAGCCTGCATGCAGACAGAGAAGGGGCTAGTGGCTTTGCAGACCAGAGGAGGCTGAAAGCTGACCATCTGTTATTGATGCAAAACCCTTGCAGTTCTCTAGGGTCAAAGGAGGGGCATCGAGGAGGGACTGGAAACCAGAAACTTGGATGAACATTTGAGGAAAGCCATCCCCATCCGAGGCCTGACAGTGGCCCCCTTGACCAGCTCTTGGCCCGTGTCCACACTGCTCCCACCCCAGAGGGAAGGGGTGTGGTTTCTGTGCCCGTGGAGGTTCAGGATGTAAGGCTGAGCCCCTGAGAACTCCTTGGGCACCGAAGCAACTGCTGGTTAAGACCTGCACTTTTCCTGGATCATGGATGGCTTCATCCAGGGAGTGAGACATGGGAGAGACCATTTACCTTTTATCTCTGCACACAGCCGATTGCCAGAGGTTTCAGCTGCGCTGACCTGGCTGTAGAGTGCTAAGCTGATTATGGAAAAGTGCAGAACACTAACAGTCTTCTAGGATTTTCAGTAGAGATAAGGGTTTGCTGAGACTGACTGTGATGTGGACCCAGCATTCTCTCAGCTTTACCATGGCTACCTCAGACTCCATCAGTCCCTGGTTCTACCCGTCAGAACCTGGGTCTGCAAAGCATCATCTCAGGTAAGACAACAAAATGGGCAAGGTAGGGCTGGCAAGAAAAATAATACCTTGCAGGTTCTTCAGAACTCACCTGACCAGTTGCCCAGAATGGGAGGCTCAGATGCAAATGTGGTTTTCCTGCTTCCAAGGCCAGGTGAGCTCGGGGGTGGGGGAGGGTAATACACCTGTCTGGGTCATGCCCACAGGATGGATGCAGTGGCTCTGGGCTCACCTGGCTCGCAGTGTCCAGCCAGGGCCCCCTGCACACGCATATGACCCCTGGGACAGTGTCCGGGGAGAAGAGACAGGATCTCTTAGGTGTCAGCAGTGGATCAGAGAGAACCGATTCCATCTTTCTAACTGCTCAGGTCAGAAGTCTCCAGTCACCTTGCCCCCTCTTCTCTGATTTCCCATGTCAACAAATAGATCCAGAATCAGGCCTCTCCTCCCACCGCCCCCATTGGCCCTGGCCCACGCCCGGCCACTGAGGTCAAGATGATGCCCAGCTGGCTGTGCTGCTTTCACTATGCTCCCTGCCAGCTGAACCTGGCACAGCAGCGGGAGCGATGCTGCCACACCCGAGTCAAATTGAGCCCTCCTCTGCTCCCATTTCTAGAGCCAGGCCCAAGGCCCTCAAACAGGTGAATGCAGCCCTACAGGCTCCTCCAGAGCCCGCTGCCAGCTGCAGGCCAGCCTGGCCGTGTGGGCACCCTGTTCTCCATGTCCCAGGGCTTCTGCACGGGTGTCCCTGCACCAGGGTGTCCACACGTTTGCTTCCTGCTTCCTTCAAGTCTCAAGGGCGCCAGGGGCTTTCTCTGCCTCTCAACTGTGCAGTTGCCCACACTCCCCGTCGCCCACACTCCCCATCGCCCACCCTGTGTGTTTTTCTCTGCTGTGCTTGTTTCTAGCTTATGTTCATGTGCTTGTTGGCATTTTTGAGCCTCCCTGCACAGGAGTGGAAACAGCAGACAAACAAGGACTAGCCCCAGTGCCTGGGCTGGGAGTCCTCGCTGAGCACTCGCTGTGGGCTGCTGTGCGTGCTTCCATGCTAGTCCATGCAGCAGCTCTGTGAGGTTGCCTACAGCCTGCAGTCTTACAGTCTAGGCAGGAAGGAGTCCTAGCTATGAAGCCAGTAAGGCAGACCCAGCTCCTCACCCTCCACCACCGGCTGTTCCTGATTCAAGCCTGGGTTCTGGTTCCTTGGTCAAGTTTCTTAAACTCTCTAGCCTCAGTGTACTCATCTGTAAAATGGGGCAGATAACATACCTCCCTCAGTGACAGCAATGGTGATGGGTATCCTCCAGAGTGGATGAGGCAGCCGGACCAGTGCTCCTTCCTCAGTCCACAAGGCCACTGCCTGATGGGGCTTCTCTTTAGGATTCTGGGTGAGCATTTCTCTGAGCTCTGGGTGTAGGTTGTTTGACATTTTGCCTTGTAAGCAACCCTGAATGTACTTGTTCATGAATTCAGAAGTGGGTACCTTGTGCCAAATCTGTTTCTTAATGGTTCAGAGCTGACCTGTGCCACCTTCCCAGCTCACGCCTGGCAGGGAAGAGGGAATGAGGGACTGGTAACTTCATCACGTGCCCTGTGAGGCTGGCTGGCTCCTCCACTTGCCACTTTGATTTGGCTCACAGACCTGGGACTGGTGCCAGGGCCTCCACCCTCCCCTTTTACTTGCTGGGGAGCTGGGATTGAGGCCCCACTGCCTTCTGGGGGTGGGCTGCCTTCCTTTTCCTGCTCGGTGGGGAGGGTCAGACCCACAGCACTTCTCTTAGGAGACCCCCATCCTGGGGCATGGAGAGGTCTGGCCCTTTCAGGAATGTCTGTCCTTCCCAAGCCTCACTGCATTTGCAGGCCTCCCTGTCTCTGAGGGGATGGTGAGAACAGAGAACTCCTGAGCTTCTGCTGACTCAGCTGTCAGCTTGGGTCCAGAGCATCTGCCTGAGAAGACAGGGGCCTCCATGTTCCTCTGTCAGTCTGTAGGAGCACCCCAAAGACTTCTCTATGCTGGCTGAGCTCTACTGCTCCCTAACACAGCACACTCCACCTGCTGCCCATGTGGTGGGTGCTCCACAGCCAGACAGAGCAAGGGTGGCTGTGTGCACTCTCAAAGGCGGGCTGCCCACCTCCTGCTCATGATGGAAGGGACCCCTGTTTTGTCTGTGGGATGAATGCAGCCCTGGCCTCTGGGCTTGGTGGTCTGAACTTCATATAGGTTGTTTTGGGGTCATGTGGCTCTGATAAGAGGGTCCTTTTGGCTCCTTTGTTCAGAACAAAAGGCTATTGATTAGAACGCTACAGGGACTAGAAATCTGCTACATGAAAATGGATGCAGATGCTTCCTTGTCACCCCATTAAACATCCAACTACTGTCAGCCCACGGACTCTGCTTTTTAGAACCTTGTGACACCCCAGTGCATCTCCCAAAGATTCAGGACATCACAGATGTGTTTCACGAAGACTACGTTAGTCGCTTCAGTCGTGTCCAACTCTTTGTGACCCCATGGACTATAACCTGCAAGGCTCCTCTGTCCATGGAATTCTCCAGGCAGAAATAGCAAGAATACTGGAGTGTGTAGCCATCACCTTCTCAAGAATACTGGGAAGACCTCTAGGATATCTTCCCAACCCAGGTATCAAACCCAGGTCTCCTGCATTGCACATAAATTCTTTACCGTCTGAGCCACCTGGGAAGCCCAATATTTCAGACAGAGGGGGGCACTGTAGGAGTTCAAGCTGGGCATGATAAAGTAAGGTTTGAATCTGACATAGTGAGGGAGTGGAGAATGGCTGGAGGCTGTGGCAGCAATTTCAGCCAGGTAGGATAAAGTCTTTGATTGGACACTGAAGGCAAGCCAAAGGAAGGAGTCTTGCAGCAGCCATGGGAAAAAAGGACACTGGACGTGTCCCAGCTGAGCCCTCTTGGGGGAATATTTTGCTGGGAGAATCTTCCTTGGTGGGGCCCGATGTAGCTGGGCAGGTGGCCAGAGGCTCTGGGGCTGTCAGCAAAGAGCATTTTCATGATGTATGTCTGGCAGGCAAAGTGCTTAAATACTTATTACAAACAGAAATTGATGTTGGAGAATAAATTCTAAGAAAGGAAATTGAAAGGGAAGAGAGGGTGGGGCCTCTAAATCCCAATTTGTAGTGTCCAGTCTCTGCATATTTCATTAACTCCTCAGAGTGCTGAGGGACCAGATGTTCAGGATGCGAGGAGGTTCAGCTATTCATACTCTGATGCTCCTTGTGGCAGCAACTCATTATTCTGTGGCTGAGATAGGTCAGATGCAAAGATACTTGGAAAAAGAAAGAGTGATTGAAATTGTGATGGATGAGGGAGGACTTATGTTGAGCTGCTGAAGGAGAAATAGATATGAAAAGTGATCTGAGAATTGAACATCAGGAAAAGGTGATGGGCTGTTTGGAAAGAGCACTGACATTGGACTCAGCCCAATTTTCATCTTTTTACAAGCTCTAAGAACTTGATTTAAATGTTTTAAAGTCTCTGGACTCTAGTGAAGTACAAGTAATATGATCTGCAATCACCATCACTATCATCATTATTACCACTCCTATCATCATTCCCATCATCACCATCATTGCTACCATCACCAGCACCATCATCATAAACAATCACCATCACTGCCATCATCATCACCATCATTATCACTGTCATCACCACCACCCTCCTCCTCATCACTTTCATTATCACCATTACCAACGCTTTCATCATTACCACATCCTCAGGACTGCTGCCATCCCCCTCACCCCATTATTATCACATTATCATTCTTATCATCACTAGCACTGTCACCATCAGCATCGCCACTGTCATTATTACCATCATCATCGTCATCTCCACCATAGTTACGGCCAACCCCATCCTCATCATTACCATCATGACCACTATCGTCACCATCACTAGCAACATCATCATCATTACCATCACCGTCACCACTACCATCCTCATCACCGTTACTAGAATCACCACCACCGCCAGAATCACCATCACATTCCCTGGTGGCTCAGACAGTGAAGCGTCTGCCTGCAATGCGGGAGACCTGGGTTCCATCCCTGGGTCAGGAAGATCTCCTGGAGAAGGAAATGGCAGCCCACTCCAGCACTCTTGCCTGGAAAATCCCATGGACAGAGGAGCCTCTTAGGCTGCAGTCCATGGGGTCACAAAGAGTCGGACACAACTGAGCGACCTCACTTTCACCATTGCCATTATCCCCATCATCAACATTGTCATCATTACCAGCATCACCATCGTGACTATCATCATCACCCCATTTTCATCACTATAAGCATTACCTTCAACATTACCTTTCCCATCACTATCGTCACTGTCACCATCGCCATTATCATTATCATCACTATTACCATTACCGTCCCCATCATCGCTACCGTCACTATCCTCATCACTGTTACCATCATCGTCATGATGAGTACCATCACCATCATCACGACTCTCATCATTACCATGCTTAACCATGATTGTCATCACCATCATTACTACAATTTTCAGCATGTTGACCACTTACTGTGTGCCTCACACGTGAACTGATCTATTGCTCAAAACAAGCATATCACTACAGATGGTTGTCTGTGTGTCCCATTGCACAGCTGAGGAAACTGAGGCATAATAAATTAGGTTTAAGTTGACCAAGAGCCAGTAAGTAGCAAAGCGGTTCTGTCTGGCAGCACAAGTGTCCTCTGGGTTGAGTGTTGCTGTGAGCGTTAAGTATGGAGATGTTTGTATGTTGCTGGTGCAGAGTGGGTCCCATTACCTGGCCCTCCTGTTGCATGCATCTTCACTGATGAAGAGCAGCTGGGCCATGTCCTTGTCCAGGAGTGGTGAGTCAGATTGAACCCTTGTAAGTATCAACAAAATTCAAAGACATTTGGGGAACCCTTGCATGTGCTGGGCAATGTGCTAGGAAACACTGGTCTCTGTGACCCTTGGGGCATGCACCAAGATGAACATCTGCAGCCTAGCTAAAATCGTGCTTAATCTGGGTGAGGAGTACACACTGTCCTACTGCCTGCTACCCTGTGAACCACTGCCCAGTGTCTGCTGTGTCACCTTCCAGAGACATAGGAGAGGGAAGACCTTGGTCAGAGTCAGCGGTGTGGCCTGCGCAGGCCACAGGCCTCGTGTGTCCTGCTCAGGTGCTCAGGTGCTCAGATGGGTGCTCAGAACCATACCAGGCCCCAGAGGGCCAGCAGAAGTGGCTGGAATTGGAAAACTGGTCTCTGACATTTTGAAAGCAACTGGCTAATGAATTTGAATAAGTTTTGATTACTTTAATAAAGCAGACTCTACAGAATGCATTTTCAGGGCAAAAGGAAGGAGCGAAGGGCCTTGCAATCAATCCAGCCCACTGCATAATTTATTTCGTACACTGTAGAGCACCTTAGCCATCATAGGAGTTTTCTACCATGCTTTTGTCATGGTAGGGGACGCAGGTAGAAAAGGGAGACTTTTCTTCTTTTTGGGCTAGTCATAGCCAGCTTTAAAGGATCTAACTTTATTTTAAAAACCCAAGTCAGGGGACTTCCCTGGGGATGCAGTAGATAAGAATCCACCTGCCAATGCAGGGGACACAGGTTTGATCCTTGGTTTGGGAAGGTTCCACATGCTGAAGAGCAACTAAGCCTGCGAGCTGCAACTTCTGAAGCCCATGAGCCTAGAGCCTATGCTCCACGACAAGAGGAGCCATAGCAATGAGAAGCCTATGTTTCTCAATGAATAGCCCTTGCTTGCCACAGCTAGACAAAGCCAGTGCAAAGCTATGAGACCCAGTGCAGCCAAACAAACAAACAAACAAACAAAAAAACCCTAACCCAAAAAACCCAAGTCAGAGTCTCACAACCCAAAGAGGAATCTTTTGTTCATAATTTGTAAATATACCCTTCTAGTCTTTTCCTCAATACTTTTATTTAAAAAAGAAAGGGAATAGAAGGAAACAGTTTAGGGTTAAGAAGTGTCTGGGGGAAGGAGAAGCCCTCGAGGGACCGGAGGGTTTTGTGATGTTCAGTAAAGTGGGTCGTTCTGTAGTCAGGTAAAGGCAGGTTAGGGCTGCACCCTTGGCCCCTTGGCCTGGAACTCTGGCAGCTACCAGGAGTCTCTGTGCTTTATCTCCTCATCTTCAAGGTAGAAATCAGGGCATCGCCTTGTCAGGGCCTGGGTGAAGGGAGGTGCGCTGCAGGAAGCACTAGGCAAGGACCCCGCAGAGGCTGTCCTGCTGCTGCTGGGCGCCTGGGTGCTCTGGGCCACACATGGAGGGGTGTGCTGGGTTTGATGGAGGGCCTGGGATCAAGTTACTGCCCAGCAAGGATGACGGACTGTGTGCATGAACATGTGTACACACACACAGACACATGCGCACACACACAGACACATGCACACATACATAGACACACACACGCACACATACACACACACACGCACACACACACACACACACACACACACACACACACACACACACACAGAGTGGACCTGGGACACAGCTAAGCAGGATGGGAGGACCCACAAAGAGGCCAGGAAGCCCTCTAAAGGCTGTGAGCGCTTTGGAGCCAGCACAGAGGTGGCCCTCTGTTGGCTGCTGAACTGTTTGCCGAGGCCTCCAGACCTTTCTGTCCTGTATTCCTCCTTCTAGAAGCCCCTGTGAGGGGAGGCTCCACACTGTCACATGTCCCCTAGGTCATGGAGCAAAGGCCCTGTGAGGCTCTGAGACAACTCCTGGAGTATGGGAGTTGGGTATGTGGTAGGGCCAAGCGCCTTGGCCCAGGGAGATGTTGGGAACAGAATGGTAGCCTCACCTGTAACAGACCAGAGTGTTCTGCGCACAGCGTTCATGGCTCCCAGGGGCCCTGGTGCTGGAGAGGAGATGTCAGGCCTGAAGACTTGTCTGAGATGAAGCTGTGCCAACATATCCTGAGAGGCGGGCTCCCTTGGGATGTGCTTCTTCATCCCATTTGCCTTTTAAAAGTAGTTTATTCATGACTATTTTTGGCTGCAGTGGGTCTTTGTTGCTACATATGGGCTTTCTCTAGTTGCTGAGTGGGGGCTACTCTAGTTGGGGTGCTTGGGCTTCTCATTGTGGTGGCTTCTCTTGTTGCAGAGTACGGGGTCCAGGCACATGGGCTCCAGTAGTTGCAGCACTGGGGCTCAATAGCTGTGGTTTGAGGGCCCTGGAGTATGCAGGGATCAGCTGTGGCTCACAGGCTCTAGGACACGGGTTTAGTAGTTGAGGAACATGGATTTAGTTGCTCCGAGGCATGTGGGATATTCCAGGACCAGGGATTGAACCTGTGTCCCCTGCATTGGCAGGCAGATTCTTATCAACTGCACCACCAGCGAAGTCCTCCACTTGCATTTTTGGAAGCCTATTCTTGGGGTGGCTGCCATCATCACTTCCCCGTTAATTTGGGCTGGCTTGTGGTGGCTCAGACCGATTGAGAGCAGGAAAATTCAGCCTGGTGAGAGCTAGAGAGAGTTCACAAGGGGATAGGGGCTCCGTGCTCTCCCCTCCGAGGTGCTGATTCTTCCACCATGACACACCTGTGGGCACCATGGGGGGCCACACCCAGTACTAGCCTGAGAGCAGTACCTTCTGCGGTGCTGATGCTGCTGCCCAGTTTGTAAGCTGAGAAACGAGAAGGCGAGGTGAAATCTGTAGTGCCCACCATGGAGCCTACGTGGCACAAAGCCATCCTTTATTCCACCCTAAGTTGTAAAAATGTGGCAAGTGGGGATTTAAAATTTCAAAAGTCTGGACAGGTGTGTACAAAAGGTGAGCTATGAGAGTGGACTGCACCACGTCTTAAGGAGCCAAGTTGCTGGCATGAGGTTGTGGGAGTTGCTCTGATGAAGGCCAGGAGCATCCAGTTCCACTTGGCCACCTTCCTGCTGCACTTTGGCAATCCCAGCTGCAGTTGTCAGGGGTTCCACAGTGCGAGAGCATGAGTGTGTGTGTGTGCCTGTGAGTGTGTGTGCCTGTGAGTGTGTGTGTGTGTGCCTGTGGATCTGAGTGTGCCTGTGAGTGTGGGTTGGGGGGAGGGTGCAAGGGGCACCAGGCTCTCAGGGCAAGCCCACCCCATGTTCTTGGTTGTGGACACTCTCCTCCATGGTTGGCTGGCTTGGGGACAGGTCTTGAGCTCGTGTTATGAGGATGCAGCTGTTCTGTGTTAGGGGCAAGGTGGCCCAGGTGGAAGACATGTTCCTACCCCAGAAGGTGCTTCGTCAGACATCAGTCAAGGACAGCAGGGTGCAGGCAGTGACTGCCTGGTGGAAAGGGCAAGGGTGCACCAGCCCTGGGAGCAGGAACTCCGATGCCATTGGACCCAGCTGTGCACAGCGTTCATGGCTCCCAGGGGCCCTGGTGCTGGAGAGGAGATGTCAGGCCTGAAGACTTGTCTGAGATGAAGCTGTGCCAACATATCCTGAGAGGCGGGCTCCCTTGGGATGTGCTTCTTCATCCCATTTGCCTTTTAAAAGTAGTTTATTCATGACTATTTTTGGCTGCAGTGGGTCTTTGTTGCTACATATGGGCTTTCTCTAGTTGCTGAGTGGGGGCTACTCTAGTTGGGGTGCTTGGGCTTCTCATTGTGGTGGCTTCTCTTGTTGCAGAGTACGGGGTCCAGGCACATGGGCTCCAGTAGTTGCAGCACTGGGGCTCAATAGCTGTGGTTTGAGGGCCCTGGAGTATGCAGGGATCAGCTGTGGCTCACAGGCTCTAGGACACGGGTTTAGTAGTTGAGGAACATGGATTTAGTTGCTCCGAGGCATGTGGGATATTCCAGGACCAGGGATTGAACCTGTGTCCCCTGCATTGGCAGGCAGATTCTTATCAACTGCACCACCAGCGAAGTCCTCCACTTGCATTTTTGGAAGCCTATTCTTGGGGTGGCTGCCATCATCACTTCCCCGTTAATTTGGGCTGGCTTGTGGTGGCTCAGACCGATTGAGAGCAGGAAAATTCAGCCTGGTGAGAGCTAGAGAGAGTTCACAAGGGGATAGGGGCTCCGTGCTCTCCCCTCCGAGGTGCTGATTCTTCCACCATGACACACCTGTGGGCACCATGGGGGGCCACACCCAGTACTAGCCTGAGAGCAGTACCTTCTGCGGTGCTGATGCTGCTGCCCAGTTTGTAAGCTGAGAAACGAGAAGGCGAGGTGAAATCTGTAGTGCCCACCATGGAGCCTACGTGGCACAAAGCCATCCTTTATTCCACCCTAAGTTGTAAAAATGTGGCAAGTGGGGATTTAAAATTTCAAAAGTCTGGACAGGTGTGTACAAAAGGTGAGCTATGAGAGTGGACTGCACCACGTCTTAGGGAGCCAAGTTGCTGGCATGAGGTTGTGGGAGTTGCTCTGATGAAGGCCAGGAGCATCCAGTTCCACTTGGCCACCTTCCTGCTGCACTTTGGCAATCCCAGCTGCAGTTGTCAGGGGTTCCACAGTGCGAGAGCATGAGTGTGTGTGTGTGCCTGTGAGTGTGTGTGCCTGTGGATCTGAGTGTGCCTGTGAGTGTGGGTTGGGGGGAGGGTGCAAGGGGCACCAGGCTCTCAGGGCAAGCCCACCCCATGTTCTTGGTTGTGGACACTCTCCTCCATGGTTGGCTGGCTTGGGGACAGGTCTTGAGCTCGTGTTATGAGGATGCAGCTGTTCTGTGTTAGGGGCAAGGTGGCCCAGGTGGAAGACATGTTCCTACCCCAGAAGGTGCTTCGTCAGACATCAGTCAAGGACAGCAGGGTGCAGGCAGTGACTGCCTGGTGGAAAGGGCAAGGGTGCACCAGCCCTGGGAGCAGGAACTCCGATGCCATTGGACCCAGCTGCGGGTGCATCCTCAGGTCAAGGAGGACCTCGGGAGCAGGTGCTTGCAGGAGGCGGTGCTGCTAGGGATAGAGGGGACACAAAGACCAGAGGCAGGTGGGTTAGACTCTGGGGACTTAAAGACCTGGCCCTTCTCCTGGGGTCCCAGCAGGGGCCAAGGGCAGACATGCACAAGGACTGGGTGGATCAGCATGGGGGTTTGGCAGAACTGGAGGAGTTGCCCTCTGCCTGGAGCCAGAATCAGAACAGTGGTGGGTGGGGGAGAGGACTGGAGAGACTGAGAAAAGGGAAGACTGCATTCCAGAAACTGGTGACTGAGCTGGTGTGGGGCCGGAGCAGGACCCAAGATGCCAGCAGAGGCTGACACCAGGCAGGGAGAAAGGATGTGCGTGGGCCCCCGGGGCGGTGTGGGCCCTTCTTGCCCCCTGAGCACTTCCAGAGCTGTGAGTGGATGGAGCGCAGGTACTCATTGGTCCTGTGTGTGTCTGACATGGGCCGAGTGTGCCAGAGGGCAAGCTGTAAGGTGGGGCTGGGGGGTGCACAGCCTGGCCTTTGCCAGAAGCAGGATGCCCTCTGCCTGGGCCCTGTGTGCACGCAGCTGCACACTGATCCTCTGAACAGCTGAGTGGAATTCCCTGCCTTTGGTGCTGGCCCTTCAGGACCAGCAGTGAACTGGGTAGATTTCTCCCAAGGGGAGCTCACCTCAGTCCATCTCTGGAGCAGGGAGGCGGTGATGAAAAGGAGAAAGCCCCAGGAATGCTTGGCTTGTTCCTTAAGGGCAGGGAGACCGCAGGTTGCTGTTGACAGACATTTCCCGGACACCTACTGTCTGTCAGTTCCTTGTAGGAAAGGTCCTGTTCCTGAGGTTTCCTGACTGCCCAGGTGAGTTGCAGAGACACTGGGAGGTCTGCGGAGGCTCTGGCAGCCCTGCTCTGGCAGTGTGCTGCCCCAGCACTGCTTCACGGAGCCGTTCTTCACCCCTGGGGGACCATTGTTCTGAAAGCAGGCCTGCTGGGAGCTTCAGGGCTGGGACAGTCAGGGCAGGCTTCGGTACCCTGATCCCCTGTGTCTACTTCTGGAAGCTCCAAGGGAGGGGTGCTGGGTCGAGTCTATGTGGGGAGCCCCCACGCTCTCTTCTGGTCCTTCTGGAGGTTCTAGGGCAGAACCTCTTTCCTCGCCCTTCCATTCAGGAGGCTCAGGCAGCCCTGAGCTTGCAGCCTTTCCCCCATCTTCACAGCTCATCACCCTGACCTCTGCTTCTGTCAGCACGTCACCTTCCCTCTGACTCCTCCTGTGTCCCTCTGATAGGGACGCTGCGGTTACACCAGGCTACCTCCATAATCAGAATAATTTTCCCATCTCGATTCTAACTTTACCACATGGACATGGTCCCTTTGCCCACAGAAGGTAACATGCTCAGGTTCTGGGGATCGGGGCCATTAGGCAGCTTTCCACAATGGCTGTTATTGTTGAAGTCCTCCTCCCCAGGGTTAGGGTGCTATCCTGGCTGCGTGGACACTGGCTTCGTGGAAGCTGGGGAAGGACAGAGGCCAGGGCACTGACGAAGGAGTCCAAAGGGAGGGTGGGCTGCACCCCATCCTCTTCCTCCAGCCTAGATGCCATTCAGACCCCCGTCACCCTCTGTGCCAAGCCTCCAGGGGCTCCCATCTCTCTCAGGAGGTCCCTAGGCCCTGGCTGATGCCTGCCTTTGCCCCATGTGTGGTTTCCCGAACATCCCAAGGACACTCTTGCCCAGGGCGTTTGCAAGTGCAGCTCCCTCTGCTGGAGAGACCGGCGCCCGGACCTCCTGTGCGTCTTTCCAGTTCATGTTTATGTGATGGAGGGTCCTCTCTGACTAAGCTCTCCACAGTAGTTCCCACCCCTCTCTTACTCTGCTTGATTTCCCTTCTTGACATTTTGGTGCAACTGACATGCATTTATTTGGTGACGTGTTTTGCTTCTGTCACCCCAGGGGCAGGTGAGCTGCCCAGGATGGGGACTTTGTGTCCCCAGTGGCTGAAGTGGTGCAAGGCTTGGTAAATAGCAAATGAATGAATGTCATACACTTTGGGGCAAAACTCCCAGACAGGAGGTCCAACATCAATGAGTTGGAAAAGAAGGTTTTGGATTGGGATTCTGGCTTCAAGTTGTTGGGCTGCTTTCCTCTCATCTCAAGCTCAGAGCTTCCTGAGCTCCTGGGAAAAGCGCCACGTGACCCCTCTTCCAGGGGTGAGGGCTGTGGCCACCCCTGGAAGTAGAAGAGGCTTTACGAAAAGCCAGGTGGCATCAGCATCCAGGGCAGGGCTCTTCAGGCGTCTGAAGCTTCTTACGGACGGACGTTGAAGGAGAAAAGATGCTTCATAAATATGTTCTCTCAGACTGAAATTAAATTTTATGTTTTCCTGAGCTCATGGGAAATGACACTACCATTGGTCTGTAATTTGTTTCTCAAAATTTTTCTATTTTGAGAAATTAAGCAGGAGGAGAAGAGGGTGAAGAACAAAAACGGAGGGCCAGGAGGAAATGAGGACACTCCAAAGGCAGAGAGAGTAGGAGGGGGCTGCGGGATGGTGGGGAGGGGAGGGACAGGGGAGGTGTGAGACAGCCTGTAGCCTGCGCTCTCATCTTTTTCTTCCCTCTGGTCGCTGCAGCTCTTCCTCAGCTGAGAATGACTGTGTGGAGGGCCTGATGAAAGCAAGGTGTGTGCGGCTGCATTGGAAGCAAGGGTGTCTCTTGGTGAGGCATGGAGTCCCATGCTTCCGCGGGCACTCAGGGTGCAGTGATCAGCCTGACTGGGCCGGCACCTTCAGTCTCCAGGAGGTTAGACAGAGCATCTTTCCCACCAGACTCTGCTCAAACAAAAGTGAATTTTCAGGAATCCTCGGTGCCCTCTGAGTTGGGAGATGCTTGTCAGAGAGGCTTTTCTGGGCCCTCTGTGAGCACACACACCGCAGCTCTTCAAATGAATGGACGGTGCTGGGTCCTTGGGGTGCTGGGGCCTGGCTTTCCAGGTGAGTTTGGACACACCCAGGTGTGAATGCTCCCACATTTTGTCACAGAATTTGATCCACTAATTTCAAGCAACCTTAGAATCAATGTCATTAAAGAAAATCATCAGGATCAATTGGAGATGGTACCTACTTATGGATGGGTGACACATTTCCAGCTGAGGGAGGTGGAAATGAACCTTGAGGGGTATATTTGAGTTGAGTGATGTCTGGGAAAAGCAAGTGCAAAACCTGAGGCCTGAGCCTATCCTGGCTTATCTGAGGAGCATCAGGCAATCCAGAGGGAACGAAGGCTCGGGAGAACGAAGCTGTGCTTAGAGGCCATAACTTTGTGGGCTTTGTCATTTCTCTGAATAAGGTGGTCTGACCTGCATTGTAGAAGGATCCCTCTGGCTGCTGCTTTGTGGGGAGGCTGTAAGGGATGAGGGTTTAAGTGTGGAAATGTGTTAGGAGGCCTGAGATGAGGGTGGGCTTGGATAGGATGGAGTGCAGACTCAGATAAGAGGTTGATCTGGGTAGACAGTATTCCAAGGACAGATCCATCCAGATTTATTGATGGACCGGATGGCAACTGAGAGAGGAATGTGGCCATCAAGTCTGATTCCTGAGTTATGTGGAGGACAGCTCGGGTCTGAGAGGTGACAGGCATGGGTGACAAGGCATGTGATGGAGAAGGCGTGTCCAGGCCGGGCAGTGATGGTGGGTAAATTGGAGGCACTGCAAGTGTGCCTGCCTGAGTCTCTGGAGAGAAGGTCCAAGCCTGTGATGAGGACCACACAGAGCCCCCATTTCTGGCTGATTTAGGTCCAGAAATGGGTTCTAAGCTGAGAACAAATGCCTGACTCTGCCACCTGGGGTGCAGGCTGGGGTCCTCCTGCTTCCTGATCGTGTCAGGACCCTCTATGGCTCTGCTCAAGGAGGTCCCCCCTGCTCCCTGATGTCTCAGGCCACGTGAGTTTTAGCTGGGCCCATATTTGTTCCATGCCTTTCAGCTGAGATGTTTATTCTTATAGCTTCTTTTATTATTCTTATTGTGTTGTCATTTTTAGCTTTTTCATTATGTGTTTTACCGCAAGATTTCCCAAGACTTGTATGGATTCTCCAGCATTTCTGTGATTGGTACCTGGAGGGTAGGACAGGGGAGAGATTGACTGTCTGAGCCTCGCAGCACAGCTGTTCTGGGTCATTTTTACCTTTCTCTGGGTTGGAACCCTAATTTCTCTTTTTTTTTCTTGGTTTTCATTCTCACTTTGTTAGAAAACACTCCTTATGAAAGTAAATTTTAGAGTGAATTTTTTTAAACATTGTGGGTCTAAAAATCTATTTTGCCCTCACATTTTCTGATAGTTTGTCTAGGTAAAGACTTGTACAGCTGCATATTTCTACTTAGAACCTCATAGGAACCCTCCACTGCCTTCCAGGATCCTGCGTTTCAAGTGTCGGATGTCGCTGAGATGTTTAAATCTTTCTGGATGATGTATTCTTTTATCCAGAAGAATTGTATCTTCCTTTGACTCCAGCAAATTTCTCTGTATTACTTTCTGGATAATCTTTCTTCCATTTATTTTATTTGCTCTACCTTTCTGGAAAGTGAAAGTGAAGCCGCTCAATCACGTCTGACTCTGCAACTGCATGGACTGTAAACTACTTGGCTTCTCTGTCCATGGGATTTTCCAGGCAAGGGTACCTAAGTGGGTTGCCATTTCCTTCTCTGAGGGATCTTCCCAACCCAATAATTGAACCTGGGTCTCCTGCATTGCTGGCAGACACTTTACCTCTGAGCTACCAGGGACCTAACAGAAGCAGAAGATATTAAGAAGAGATGGTAAGAATACATAGAAGAACTATACAAAAAAAAAAAAAAAAAAAGATCTTCACGACCCAGATAATTACGAGGTGTCATCATCAAATTACAGCCAGGCATCCTGGACTGTGAAGTCAAGTGGGCCTTAGGAAGCATCACTACAAACAAAGCTTGTGGAGGTGATGAAATTGCAGTTGAGCTATTTCAAATCCTAAAAGATGATGCTGTGAAAGTGCTGCACTCAATATGCCAGCAAATTTGGAAATCTCAGCAGTAGCCACAGGAATGGAAAAGTTCAGTTTTCATTCCAATCCCAAAGAAAGGCAATGCCAAAGAATGCTCAAACTACCAGACAATTGCACTCATCTCACATACTAGCAAAGTAATGCTCAAAATTCTCCAAGCCAGGCTTCAACAGTACATGAATCATGAACTTCCAGATGTTCAAGGTGGATTTAGAAAAGGCAAAGGAACCAGAGATCAAATTGCCAATATCCATTGGATCATTGAAAAAGCAAGAGAGTTCCAGAAAAACCTCTACTTCTGCTTTATTGACTATGCCAAAGCCTTTGACTGTGTGGATCACAACAAACTGGAAAATTCTGAAAGAGATGGGAATACCAGACCACCTGACCTGACTCTTGAGAAATCTGTATGCAGGTCAGGAAGCAACAGTTAAAACTGAATATGAAACAACAGACTGGTTCCAAATAGGAAAAGGAGTACGTCAAGACTGTATATTGTCACCCTGCTTATTTAATTTATATGCAGAGTACATCACGAGAAATGCTGGCTGGATGAAGCACAAGCTGGAATCAAGATTGCTGAGAGAAATATCAGTAACCTCAGATATGCAGATGATATCACTCTTATGGCAGAAAGTGAAGAAGAACTAAAGAACCTCTTGATGAAAGTGAAAGAAGAGAGTGAAAATGTTGGCTTAAAGCTCAATATTGAGAAAATGAAGATCATGGCATCTGGTCCCATCACTTCATGGGAAATAGATGGGGAAACAGTGGCTGACTTTATTTTTTTGGGCTCCAAATCACTGTAGATGGTAAGTGCAGCCATGAAATTAAAAGATGCTTACTCCTTGGAAGGAAAGTTATGAGCAACCTAGATAGCATATTCAAAAGCAGAGAAATTACTTTGTCAACAAAAGTCTGTCTAGTCAAGGCTATGGTTTTTCCAGTAGTAATGTATGGATGTGAAAGTTGGACTATAAAGAAAGCTGAATGCCGAAGAATTGATGCTTTTGAACTGTGGTGTTGGAGAAGACTCTTGAGAGCCACTTGGACTACAAGGAGATCCAACTGGTCCATTCTAAAGGAAATCAGTCCTGAATATTCATTGGAAGGACTGATGCTGAAGCTGAAACTCCAATACTTTGGCCACCTGATGCAAAGAACTGACTCATTTTAAAAGACCCTGTTGCTGGGAAAGATGGAAGGCAGGAAGAGAAAGGGGTGACAGAGGATGAGATGGTTGGATGGATGGCATGACCAACTTAATGGACATGAGTTTGAGTAACCTCTGGGAGTTGGTGATGGACTGGGAGGCCTGGCGTGCTGTAGTCCATGGGCTTGCAAAGAGCTGGACACAACTGAGTGACTGAACTGAACTGAGCCTTTTTCGAAAGTTTATTGGCCAGTTGTCAGAATTTCTAGGTTGATCCTCTCTGATTTATCTTTATTTTGCTAATGTTTCTGTCTACAATTTCTGAAATTTTTTTTGTATTTGTCTTTCTATTAAATTATTTATTTTGGCATAGTGTGTGTAGCATTCAAGAGTATTTTCTTGGTCCATGATTTTTTTTTTTTAAATGGCAGCCTGTTCTAGGAATTCTGTCCTTATCTTTTCAGATCTCCCCAGAATACTAATTGGATGTCTCTCTTCTTAAAGTTACGTGTGAGATCTGTTTATTAAATTCCAATTCTTTTGTTTGAGACTGTCTTGCTTTTTCAGTTGGCCTTTCTCTTCTTCTAGGCTTTCTTCATGAGTGGTGGTCCTGGGATCACTCATATTGGAGAATAAGATAGGTACATAGATACCCTGGAAACTCAGGTTTCTGGGAAGTGCAAGTCCGTGGTCAGGAAACGTGAAAAGGTGACAGGGGCTGTTATTCTGGTCTTGTAGGAGAGGAGGGCTGTCATGGGTGCCAGCCTGACGTCTGGGTTCTCAGCAGCATGTGAGACAGCTAGAGTTGGTCATTCCCCAGTCACTGTCCTTTCCACTCTCTGCCCCCCTCCATGACCACCCTTTACTGTCTTTTCTCTTGGTCTCTCGTCATCTTCCTAAGTCAGATATGTGGAGGCCTGAGGCTGTGTCCTGGTCCTTTTCTCTCCTCCATCTTCACTCACATTCACTCCAGGGCTTCATTCGAGCATATAGTTTGGAGACACAAGTGTCCCTCCAGCCTGGAGCTCTCTCCTGAGCCCAGGACTCGGCATCTAACTGCCTGTCTCACCTCTGTCTGGATGTCTAATGGCCATTTCAGGTTTGACCCGCCTTCATCCTCTTTCTCCCAGCTCAGTAAAGGGCAAGCCTCCTTACTGCTGGTCAGGGAGAATGCTGAGGATTTCTCTGGACATCGCCTCTTTCTCTCTCCTCTCTTTCTCTCCATGTCTCTCTCTTTCATACTTCGCATCCAACCCACCAGCAAAGCCTGTTAGGCTCTTTTCATCTAGAATTTCACCAGAATTTCATCCAGATTTCTTCCTCTCTCTCCTTCATTCCTACTATGTCTACCATCACAACTTACCTGGACTGGAGTAACCTCTTAACTAGCTCTAACAAATCGTTTCTTCCTTGTTGTTTATGTGGGAACTTCTGAGTGTCTTCTGTGGCCCTCTCTAGCCCCTCAGCTATGTATTTGCTCTGCATGGCCTCAAGCTATGGCCAGGACTAGATCCTGCTCATAAAGTGTTTTCAGACCTGAGATCCAACACCCACGGAGACGCCACAGGTCATATTTATTCAGTGAATGGCTGTTGAGTCTTTAATTTCAGATGCTGGCTGGCTGCACCGCAGCGATTTTTTCTTTACAAGCACTCCTGTTTTGTTCAGGTATCAGCTCCAGCAGTGTGCTTAGGAGATGGTGGGCCCCCAGGCTGATGAGTACGTCACAGCTCAGTTCAGTTCAGTTCATTTGCTCAGTCATGTCCGACTCTTCGCTAGTATATCACAGTTGGCTCAAATCAATCACGATAATCCCACTCCTCAGTTCGGGGCTATTTAAATGGTAATGGGGAGGTGGGGGCCATGTAACTCAGTTCTGGAGGAGGAGGCCTGAGGGACTCACTTGGGGACCTCTGGGAAAATATTTTCTTCTCTCATAAAGCCATTGAGGGCTTCCCTGATGGCTCAGTGGTAAAGAATCTGCCTGCAATGCAGGAGATGTGGTTCGATCTCTGGGAAGATCCCCTGGAGAAGGAAATAGCAACCCACTCCAGTATTCTTGTCTGGGAAATCCCATGGACAGAGGAGATTGGCAGCCTACAGTTCATGGGGTTGCAAATGAGTGGGACATGACTTAGTGACTAAACAATAGCAAAACCATTGAGCCTCATGGGAAGAAGGCTCTTTCTGTCACTGTCTGCCTTTCTTCCTGATTTCTGTTATGT
This sequence comes from Madoqua kirkii, assembly GCA_006408675.1. NCBI lineage: Eukaryota > Metazoa > Chordata > Mammalia > Artiodactyla > Bovidae > Madoqua > Madoqua kirkii. Next base: position 33,425 of record SJYC01137214.1, read on the forward strand.
GAGGATATAATAAGCCATTCTGTTCTCGTGAGGAAAAGGCCAAGTGGCCCAAAGCTCTGATGAGTTGAAGTCACAGAATGGTTCTCCGGAGAACTCAATTTAAGACTTCTTGCCCTGTAAACACAATAAACATTTTAAACTATGATTATCACTGTTTTGTTTCTTGAACCCAGGTGTACTGTAGCTGTTCCACCCCAACCCTCATGCCAGATGCGAAAGAGGACTCGGATGTCCTGAGTCAGTCCCTGGAGTGTAGAAGGCCGTGTGGGAGATGGCAGAGAGGAAGGCTTTGCAGGAGCCCTTTCACCCTGCCTTTGTCTCCTGAGGGGTGGAGGCAGGGGAGAGAGTGGAGGGAAGAGTTTCAGCCTGGCATGGCCTGGTTGAAAGACTTCAATCCAAGCATAGATACTATGTTGTGGCAAGGAGTTCTGTATAGTCATGAGGATCTGACTGTTTTCCCAGACTGACAAAAAGCCTGTTGCCCAGAGGGCCTGTGCTTGGTGGTAATGTGCCCACTGGGGTGTGTCTAGATCAAGGGAAGGGGCTGAGTCTGGTATTTATCATTACAGAGTGATGACCATGGACAGCTATAAAACTCAGAATTGAGAAACCCCAGAGATGAGAAAAAGAATTCAGTGGGAGGAGGTGGGCAAAGCTCTTGAGGATTAGGAATGAGAAAGCTCCTTAGAGTTTCCTGAAATATTGAGGGCTTTAGATCTTCAGCAGAGCTTGCAGGGTCAGGCCAGTCTTCTGCAGACTTAAGCATTAGGGCAACCATAGCTGGTGTGGTACCTGCCCCTGGCATCCCCTTCTATTCACCCGGATTGTTATTAGCTGGTGACAGAGTGGCAGACAGAATAACACCCCTCCCCAACAAGTTCTCGGTTGAATTCCAGGGGTCCGTGTGAAGAGTTGACTCACTGGAAAAGACTTTGATTCTGGGAGGGATTGGGGGCAGGAGGAGAAGGGGACAACAGAGGATGAGATGGCTGGATGGCATCACTGACTCGATGGATGTGAGTCTGAGTGAACTCCGGGAGTTGGTGATGGACAGGGAGACCTGGTGTGCTGCGATTCATAGGGTCACAAAGAGTCGGACACGACTGAGCGACTGAACTGAACTGAACTGGTGAATAGGTTCCTTCACATGGTAAAGGGATTTTTGTGGATGTGGTTAACTTTGCAATGGAGAGATTATCCTGGATTATCCAGGTGGGTCCAGTCTAATCTTGCGAGTTCTTAAAAAAATGAAGACAGAGGAGGAAGGTCAGAGAGACACAATATAAAAAGGACTCAGCTTGCTGTCATTGGTTCAAAGATAGGGGTTTGAGTTTGGTTTGAAGAAGGGGCCAAAAATCAAGGGATATGGGCAGTCTCTAGAAGCTGTAGCTAGCAAAACAAACCAAGACCAAATGAAGCCAAAAACAAGTGCTTCAGTCCTACAGTTACAGGAATCAGATCCCCCCCTGGTGCCTCTGCTAAGGAGCCAGCCTTGCCAATACCTTGACTTTAGTCCTGTGATATCAGGCCAGGGGGGTGTCTGATCTCCAGAATTGCAGGATAAAGACTCTGAGTTATTTTAAGCCACTAAAGCTGTGGAGATTTGTATGGCAGCATATGGTAAAGAATTCTCTCTGCAGTCCCAGGTTGTCTAAACCCTGCATTTTCCAAAGGGCTTCATGACTTGCACTTGCTCAGATCCTGGGAGATAACTTCTGAGTTCTTAGAATACCCTGTCTGCTAAGAGGAGCTATCTGAGACTTTGAGCCAGTTTATGTCAACAATGTGATTTAAGGCTATCTCAGTCTGCTAGGGTTTATATAACCATTCAAACCACCCAAAGGTTGTGTGGCTGAAACAACTGAAAGGCAGTATCTCACGTTCTGGAGGCTGGAAGTCCAAGATCAGGATTCGGCAAGTCTGGTTTCTCCTGAGGCCTCTCTCCTTGACTTACAGATGGCTGCTTTCTCACTGTGTCCTCTTGGGGTCTCTGTGTGTCCCAATTTTTCCTCTTATAAGGACACTGGTCATATAGGATTAGGGCTCACACTACCAGACTCATTTTAACCTAATCATATCTTTAAAGTCTGTATCTTCCAATACAGTCACATTCTAGGTACTGGTGTTAAAATTTCAACATATGAATTTGGGAGAGGACACAATTCAGCCCATGACAATGCGAAATGTCTGTCTTTCTTTGCCTAGACCCTTGGCAATACTATATGTAGTTTGACTTCTTGGGCAGGGGGATGGGCTGGAAACTGAGTAGCTAATGTCAGCCATGTGGGCTCTCCATGCCTGTCTGACTGGCTTCCACAGACACCCTGGATGGCCAACTCCACACATGTGGTCGCACATCTTAGCTGGGAGAATTAACTGCTGTGAATGTGACTCCACTGGGAGTGGACACCTGGAAGCTTGTGCCTGCTCTCTCCCAGACTTGCCCTATATAAAACATTTTTCCTTTGTTGATTTTTAATCTGCATTTTTTTCAGTGTGATAAACCATAGCCATATTAATAGCTTTTCAGAGTTCTGGGAGTCCTTATAGTGAGTCAACTGAGGGAAGTCCTGAGAACTCTTCAACAGAAGCAGCAATAGAAAACCAATACATGTTGCAAAGAAAGACAAACTCTGAAGGGGATCAAGCTGGTTAATCAGTTAAGATGTTACCTTCCCTGGAGGCCCTTGATATGGACGTCAGCTAGGCCTTCATTGATGTGAGAGAATGAAAGGGCTGACTAATAGGATCTCAGCATCAGGGCAGAGTTGGCAGGTGTTTCCCTCCTGTTGGAAAGCACTGTTACATCTCCCAGGACCAGCTAATTTTTCTTTCAGAGAAATGTGTTCTAAAATCACTCAATCTAACTTGATGCTTTTGAATTGTGGTGCTGGAGAAGACTCTTGAGAGTCCCTTGGGCAGCAAAGACATCAAACCAGTCAATCCTAAAGGAAATCAGTATTCACTGGAAGTGCTGATACTGAAGCTGAAGCTCCAGTACTTTGGCCACCTGATGGGAAGAGCTGACTCATTGGAAGAGACCCTGATGCTGGGAAAGATTGAGGTTAGGAGGAGAAGGGGATGACAGAGGATGAGATGGCTGGATGGCATCACTGATTCAATGGACATAAATTTGAGCAAACTCTGGGAGGTAGTAATGGACAGGGAAGTTTGGTGTGCTGCAGTCCATGGGGTCACAAAGAGTTGGACATGACGGAGCGGCTGAAAAACAATCCAACTCAGTGAGAAGACCTGGTTCCCTCTTCCTGAGTGCAATGGCATCAAAGTTGTAATCTGTTTAGTCAGTCTCAGAAAGAGAACTAGCGTCTGCAGCCCTGACCCTGCTGCCTCCCAGCAGCTCTTGGGAACATCAGGAGCAGCTCTCTGCCCACTCTAATCCTGTGGGGCTGGCCAGGTGAGCAATGTGCAAGTGAGGTGTTTCTTTGCTAGGAGCTCATGAATGGCAGTGGATGAACCCGGGAGACACCCTGTGTCTCCTCAGCCTTGTGCCTTCAGGACTTATGGCCCTTCCTGCCCGGGGCCTTCTGCTCTGTGTGCCTTTTCTCTCTCCTTCTTCCCATCAGCTTCTGCGCCCCTCTCTGCTCTGTGTTCAGGAACTGTAGTTCCGATTCATCCCTGACTACAACACTACTGCATTTTGCACAGGCACGCAGCTGGGATGTTAAAACAATTAAGTCAAAATGAACACCCCAAGATGTCATAAGGTGACGGAGGTCATTGGATGACACTTTCAGATGCCTATTCGTGGGCAAAGATGCTTCTCGGACAACAGCACTGAGATGGGAGAAACACGGGGCAATTCGCCTTGCTTGAAACAGTGCCAAGGGCACTAGGGTGTGTGAGGTGGGTGTGGGATTGTAGTGCCGCCTTCCTCAGCAGGAGGGCCAAGAATGAGCCCGTGGAAATGTGCCTCTCATTAGGAACACACAGCCTGGCTGACCACACACAAGGCTGCTCTCTCTGGAGGTGGAGAGATGGATGGAATCATCTCTCTCCTTAACAGCCCTGAGCTCTGCTGAGTAAACACTCACCTTCCCAGCTGGTGTCCTGCCCCATGAGGCTGTGACCCTGAGGTCCTGGTGGATTCCTACCCCTTAGGTAGGACCAGCTGGGCTGCTGATTTTCTCGTCCCTTCTCTGACTTCTCTGGTTCTCAGCAAGATAAGGGAGTGCTAGTCAGGCTCTGCAAAAGTTACTTGGCATAACTGTCTTTTCCATTCTTGGCAAGGCAGTGCCATCAGCTCTACTGATAAGTTCTGAGGCTCAGAGAGGCCAGGGCAACCCAGCCAAGAGGGACTCTGGTTTTCCTCCTCCAAAGTGCCCTCCCTAAGTGTTCTGATCTGGTCTAAGGGGCCCCTGCTGACTATTCCAGGTCCTGGGAACTGTCCTTGGAGGGTGAAAGCTACCTGCTGGGGATCTGGAGTCTGCAGACCTCCCTACCTGGGCTCCTCATTGGTCCTTTCTGGGGGTCCTCTGGGCACTGAGCACCCTCGATCCATGGGAGTGCTGTGTCACCTGGGCCCAGGCCCCCAGCCTTCTCTCTGGCTCTGGAGTGGCAGTTAGTAGCTGTACGAGCTCTCTGGGCTCTGGTTCCTGTGCCTGCCCTGGAGAGCATAGAAGGGGGCCCCTGCACCTGCATCTCCTTCTCTCTTCCCCCCACTCACCATTCTGGACATTGGGCCACATGGATCCAGGCAGAAAACCCCATGTACTGCCCTCTCAGACCCCTCTATGTTCCCCTTCTGTTGTGGTCCTTCCAGGCTTGGGGCCTTGGCTGTTCTCGTGTAAGAGTAGCATCTCTCCCACCTCTGTACCTGAGACAGTCACTCGTGTTGTATCACAGGCCTCCCAAACTGAGTGGCATATGACCCCCATCAGTAAGACTCACAGTTCTGTGGGTCAGGAATCCAGACAGGATACAGTGGGGAGGGCATGTCTGGGGTCTCCTTAGGAAGACTTGAAGGCTGGGGCTTAAATCATCTGAAGGCGCAAGTGCTTGGCGTGTGATGCAGGGGTGGGGTCTTGGCTAGGGCTGCTAGTGGTCGCCTTGGCACGTGGGCTCTCCCAGTGGCTGGTCTGGGCTTCCTCACAGTGTGGCGGCTGGGTTCCCAGGGAACCAGAGGGACGTTGTATTGCCTTTTATCTTAGCCTTGGAAATCATGTGGCATCATCTCCCTGTAGTCACAGACCTTCCCAGGTTCAAGGCAATGGAAACACAGACTCGACCTTCTCAGTGCCAAAGTCACACTAGGGGAAGAGAATGTGGGCTGGGAGAGACTGTGCTGCCACTTGAAAATGCAATCTGCTCCCACCCACAGGTGGCAGAAGTTCATGCAGTCATTCATTTGCATTGTACAAGCTCCTCGTGTGTGCTAGGTGCTTGCCAGCTGCTAGGGGAGCAGAGAAAACACTACAACAGAGTCTTAAACCCTGAAGCATGCAGTCTAGTGGGAAAGACTGAGAGAAAACAGGGCAAAGCTCAAGGTTCATGTGGACTAGCATCTCCCCCTTATAGAACATAGTTAAAAATCCACCAGAAAGGCTCTGGCCAGTATACTTCAAATCCATGATACGGGACCTGACCAGGGATTTCAACATGCTTTCTCTCTCTCTCTCTTTTGTACTAGCTGGTTATTAGACTGGCAGAACCTCAAAGAATGGGCCAGGCTCTCCTTCTATAGAAAACCTGACCTCTCACAGGGCAGGTGAAAAGCTTTGATGACCCCTTCTCTCTTTCTCTCGTTAGCCTATGCTCACGAATTCCTTCAGCACACATTCATTAGCCATTGCCAGAGGTGTCAGGGTTAAGTCCACAGAAATTACCAGCTGATGGAGATCAGATCTTGCCTGGACCCTCTGGCTAAGAATCCTTAGCAAGACCCTCAGGCTACCTTAGCCACTCGCAGCCTACACACTTCCTGGCTTTGAGAATGGATCTAGTCCGTGTGAGTCCTTGGGGGAAGCAGAAAAGTGCCTGGGGAGTAGAAGAGTGGATGTACCAGAGGAGGAGAGAGAAGGGGCCCACAGGTGAGTCCTGCATTCCAGAAGCTTCTGTAGGTGCAGGAGGGTTGGCCTCGGGGCTAGGGAGAGCAGGATCTGTGTCCCTGCCCCATGCAGGTGGGGAGGTTCTATTTGCTCTTATCTTGTTGGAGAAATACATCAAGCACATAGAATAAAGCAAGAGTAAGCTGGGCTCCGTGTACTCTGTGAGGCTTTTAAGTACCTTTGGTGGTTAGCTGAAACCTATAGCCCCTCTTCTCAAAATAATGGTTTATTAGATGCATTAAACAAAAGCCATAGGGTTATAAAGAAAGCTAATTATATTGAAATATAGTTATCAAGACACTTAAAAGCAAGTTTGAGATTCAGTAGCATATGTGTTTCTTCATTAACACATTTTACAGCAAGCTATACTGACAAGCAAGTTCCAATGACTACCATAATTTCAAAGTAGTGAGGGGGTAAAGGATATTCTGAGATGTCTGCCACACCTGTGATGTCAGAGAAAATACCCGAGATCTTTTAAAGCGACAGTCACAGAACCGCTATGGGTTTGTTGCTCATATTCATCATGGAAGCTAATTTCAGCTTAAAGTTAGTGAAAACAAAGATGTGATGCTTTTCTTCCCACGTTTGAGGGCTCCCCTGCATCCTATCCGTAGCCTCCCGGTGATAGTGATGAGGGTACTCAGTAAACATTTTGCAGCCTGCCCTGCTCCAGCTGCCCTGAGTCCTTCCCTTGAGGGGGATCCCCACTGAATTTTGAACCTCTCTATTTGGTCTGAGCAGAGGCAGAACAGCCCCCAGAGACCCATTTTTCTCCTGTTCTCAGCAGACACTTCTCAGATTACACTGACATTTGGGGCTTGGGTTTCAGCCACATTTTTAAAAAATTTCTCTTCATTTGCACAGAAACCTGAGAAGCCTCTGAGGTCTGATTGCATCATTAATCATTGTGGGAGTTCTGTGCTTGTGTCCCCATGTGGGAAATCTGTTCTTTGTTTCCTTTTTCTCCTTGGATTTTTGCTCCCTGCCTCTGAATGAGGATTAGACAAGTCATTGCTTCTCTGTTCTCTGCCTGTTCTCACCAGGTCACCAGGCTCCCCTTTCCCCTCCCTAATCATCCCTATTCTCCCCATTCTCAAAAGTGGAGTCCAGCAGTGGTTGAGTCAATTTGCATCCCCCCTGTGGTCCAAGGAAGGGGGAGGGAAATACACATACACACACAGTTTCTTTGTTCTTTGCTAAGAGCTGCTTAGCTTACTGCAAAAGTGCTAATTAATTAGGGCAAGATTCAATCAGGGAAAATTATACAATGAAGATAAATGGTTTTGAGAAGGAAAATGTCAGAATTGCTCTGCGTTTTTCCCCTTTTATTGTCCACTAAAAATTTTAACAAAGAATATACCGAGGTGTCTTAGCCTTCAAAAGCTGTTCTGGCTTGACTCCAAAAGGGCTCCTCGCCCTGCCTTAGGGATCTCTGCCCACTAGAGCCCAAGGCAAACCAACCTTCTCTTAGAGAGGAGCAGACCTGTCCTGTGTTCATCTTCCGAAACACAAACTCTGGCCCCATTCTCCTCCCAGAGGAGAGGGGGAGGGGCCTTGTCTTCTTGTTAATGATACCCCCTTCCCCCTCCTCCTGCCTCTTTGGTCCCCATTCCCTAAAGAAGCAGAGACATCTGGCCAGATGTCCCTGGCCCTTTGTGTGGGTAGTCCTCCGTCATGAATAGGAGTACCCAGATGGAGTGGGACACTGAGAAGCTCACGGAAACAGACAGACAGACAGACAGACAGACACCCACCCCAACCCCCCTTCCCACCCCAGCTTCTCTATGAGGCATCCCCTCACTCAGCTTGAATTCTTAAACTGTTGAGTCTGAGGCTTCCGTGTTCAGAATCAGTCTCTGCGCTGAGTCTCCTGGGGGCTGGGAGTGGGCATTCCCCACCTAGGCTTCCTATCTGCATAACTAAAGGAGCCACCCAGAGGTTTTGTTAGGAACAAAGAGGTGGGTGCACCTAGAGGTCAATTCTTTTTTGAGAAGGAAAATGTCAGAATTGCTCTGCGTTTTTCCCCTTTTATTGTCCACTAAAAATTTTAACAAAGAATATACCGAGGTGTCTTAGCCTTCAAAAGCTGTTCTGGCTTGACTCCAAAAGGGCTCCTCGCCCTGCCTTAGGGATCTCTGCCCACTAGAGCCCAAGGCAAACCAACCTTCTCTTAGAGAGGAGCAGACCTGTCCTGTGCTCATCTTCCGAAACACAAACTCTGGCCTCATTCTCCTCCCAGAGGAGAGGGGGAGGGGCCTTGTCTTCTTGTTAATGATACCCCCTTCCCCCTCCTCCTGCCTCTTTGGTCCCCATTCCCTAAAGAAGCAGAGACATCTGGCCAGATGTCCCTGGCCCTTTGTGTGGGTAGTCCTCCGTCATGAATAGGAGTACCCAGATGGAGTGGGACACTGAGAAGCTCACGGAAACAGACAGACAGACAGACAGACAGACACCCACCCCCACCCCCCTTCCCACCCCAGCTTCTCTATGAGGCATCCCCTCACTCAGCTTGAATTCTTAAACTGTTGAGTCTGAGGCTTCCGTGTTCAGAATCAGTCTCTGCGCTGAGTCTCCTGGGGGCTGGGAGTGGGCATTCCCCACCTAGGCTTCCTATCTGCATAACTAAAGGAGCCACCCAGAGGTTTTGTTAGGAACAAAGAGGTGGGTGCACCTAGAGGTCAATTCTCCCTGTGAAAGCTGACTGTACTGGCAGTTGGTTTTTAGCTCTTGTCTTCCTTGTAAAGAGCACCCTGATGGGAGAGGCAGATGCCTCAGACAAAAGCAGGGAAGGCTCCATGTGTTTCGGGCAAAATCTTCTTTTTCGGTCCTTCTGCTTTGGTGGTGAAGAGTGAAGAGCCAGTCGGAGCCTAGAATGGTCCTGAGGTTGTCTGGCTTCTTTGTACAGCAGAACCAAGAACCTCTTCCAGATGGGGCTGGTCTTGTCCTGGGCAAACCACCCTACCTTGGACTTGTCATTTACTTGTCCTTGGGCTTGACTGTTGCCAGAAGGGGAACCCCTCCCAGGGCCCAAGAATGGGCTCTTACTCTCAGAAATGAGTAAAGTAAATGACTTTGCTGGGAAGGGGTGCCATGGTGCAGACCAGCAGGGTAAAGAAGCCAGGAGGACTGCTCTGCCATGTGGCTCAAAGTCTCAGGATAGTGGGGGTTAACTTTCCAGGTTGTTTCTGGCTAATTGTCTTGCGTGGCCCGTATTTGATCTGACTCAGGGTCCTTCCTGGTGGCATGTGCATCTCTCAACCAAGAAGGATTCCAGTGCAAGGGCTTCTGGGAGGTGGGCAGGGCTGGTGTCTCTTCTCTTTGGGCCCCTCCTGAATTCTCCCAGTTAGTTTTTGGCAACAGCACCATGTTCCTTATTGGGACTTCTTGTTGTGAGACAACTCATGCAAACAGTGATTACTGTGCCCGGCCAGGGTGGGCGGTTTCCAACCAATGGCAGGAGAAAGGGAGGTAAGAGGAGGAGAAAGTAGAGGAGGAGAGACAGGAGGGCAGAGGGAGGAGGGGTGGGG
>SJYC01137215.1:0-17544 GCA_006408675.1 Madoqua kirkii
AGAGAAGCGGAGGCAATTCCCCTTACTTCTGGATAGGAACAATGTCTTCCTCACTCTTTATATCTTCCAAAGCCACCCTAACCTCCATTCCAACTGATTTCCAAGGGAAATGGGAGGGCATAGAGGGGGCACCTGGTGTGACTTTTTCCTTGGGAGGAAGGCTGAGAACCCACATTCCTATCCTAAGGCCTCAGTATATCAATCTGAAAATCTAGGTGCTAGGACCCTGATTCCTCCCAGCTCTGACACTCTGAACGCATGGTCTGCTTCTGGTGTGGTGTGGGTGTTGGGAGATCTGTGTGCTTATTGGGAAAGTGGGCTTTAACCAAGACTGCATATATCCTGAGTGCTGCTGAATGGCTGGGAGGAGCAGGCCCCCTTCTGCTCTCTGGCTTCCAAGCATTTCCCTTTTCTGTGGGAAACTGCTTCCCTTCTGCTTTTCAGGGGATACATTTGCAATTTTAATGTTGCGTTCCCAGGGATTTGCTTGGTCTATTAAACAAAATGATTTATTGTGATGGGGCTTGTTTGCTGTTTGGCCACTGCATGACGGACACCTAAGTGTGGCTGTCCCACAGAGATGGGCACCTCATGGGCCATCCAGACCCCCTCTTCCTGCCCCAGATGAACTGGACCATGACCAAGACACCAAGAGGATCATTCCAAAGTGTGCATTTGCCTTGATTTAGGAATGCCCTTGCAGATTTGGGGAGTTCATCTTTCAGTGCCCTGTCTTTTTGCCTTTTCATACCATTCATAGGGCTCTCAAAGCAAGAATACTGAAGTGGTTTGCCATTCCCTTCTCCAGTGGGCCACGTTTTGTCAGACACACCTGTCTTGGGTCTCCCTACATGGCGTGGCTTGAAGTTTCAGTGAGTTAGACAAGGCTGTGGTCCATGTGATCAAATTGGTTAGTTTTCTATGATTGTGGTTTTCAGTCAGTCTCCCCTGAAAATTCTGAAAGAGACGGGAATACCAGACCACCTGACCTGCCTCCTGAGAAATCTACATGCAGGTCAAGAAGCAACAGTTAGAACTGGACATGGAACAACAGACTGATTCCAAATCAGGAAAGGAGTATGTCAAGGCTGTATATTGTCACCATGCTTATTTAACTTATATGCAGAGTACATCATGAGAAATGCCGGGCTGGATGAAGCACAAGCTGGAATCAAGATTGCTGGGAGAAATATCAGTAACCTCAGATATGCAGATGATATCACCCTTATGGCAGAAAGTGAAGAGGAACTAAAAAGCCTCTTGATGAAAGTGAAAGAGGAAAGTGAAAATGTTGGCTTAAAACTCAACATTCAGAAAACTAACATCATGGTGTCTGGTCCCGTCAATAAATGGGAAACTGTGGAAACAGTGACAGACTACTTTTTTGGGCTCCAAAATCACTGCAGATGGTGACTACAGCCATGAAATTAAAAGACATTTATTCCTTGGAAGAAAAGTTATAACCAACCTAGACAGCATATTAAAAAGCAGAGACATTACTTTGCCAACAAAGTTCTGTCTAGTCAAAACTATGGTTTTTCCAGTAGTCATGTATGGATGTGAGAGTTGGACTATAGTGAAAGCTGAGTGCCAAAGAATTGATACTTTTGACCTGTGGTGTTGGAAAAGACTCTTGAGAGTCCCTTGGACTGCAAGGAGATCCAACCAGTCCATCATAAAGTAAATCAGTCCTGAATATTCACTGGAAGGACTGATGCTAAAGCTGAAATTCCAATACTTTGGCTACCTGATGTGAAGAATTGACTCATTTGAGAAGACCCTGATTCTGGGAAAGATTGAAGGCAGAAGAAGGGGATGACAGAGGATGAGATGGTTGCATGGCATCACCAACTCAACGGACGTGGGTTTGGGTAAACTCTGGGAGTTGGTGATGGACATGGAGGCCTGGAGTGCTGCAGTCCATGGTAACACAAAAAGCCGGACTCGACTGAGTGACTGAACTGAACTGAACTTGCAGATTTGACAAATGGCAAGTGTATAAAATTGGTTAGTGGAATACATGCTCTCAGAATCCCATATATTTCTTAACCTTAAGCGATTTAATGGAGGCCAGTGTGAATATGCTTGAAACCTAGTACACCATAACTCAGTTTATATTTTATAGCTAAACGCTAGAAATGAACTAATGTCCCCTCCAAGCTACAGAGTTCCTATATCATCTGCATTAAACTGTTGGCAATCAAGCTGCCTGCTCTTTTTGGGGAAGGGGTTACCCTGAGCCTCTGTTAGAGTCTCTGAATGCTGTGGGCCCTTGAGCCTGTGTAGCAGACCACAGCAGGAGGGGGGCTGGGATGAGGAGGCCAGCATTCAGCCTTTTGAGGCCCCCCTCACAGGCCAATGCAGGAGACTCTGGTGTGATTTCTGGGTTGGGAAGATCCACTGGAGAAGGGACAGGCTACCCATTTCAGTATTTTTGGGCTTCCATTGTGGCTCAGCTGGTAAAGAATCTGCCTGCAATGTGGGAAACTGGAGTTTGATCCCTGGGTTGGGAAGATCCTCTGAAGAAGGGAAAGGCTACTGACTCTAGTATTCTGGCCTGGAGAATTCCATGGACTGTATAGTCCATGGATTGCAAAGAGTCGGATACAACTGAGTGACTTTCACTTTCACTTTCTCTCACAGGCAACGTCATTTCTTAAACTCTACTTATAACTCAAGCATACATACAGATCAGGATGGAAAACTTCCTCCACAACTGGATGGTTTTTGCAGATGAGGACTGGCTGTTTCTCAAACCTTTGCCACTGGCAAGGATCTGACCAACCAGAATTGTGCCCTGACCACTGGATGTTGAAGGGAGTTGGGCAGCTGGCATGGCCCCACCCAGCTGCCAACTTGAAGCCTCCATACGTGAGTCATCTGAAGACCTTGGCCAAAGATGAGAAGAAAACAGCCCCATATGACCAGCTTCTAAGTCCCTGGAGAGAGAAAGCTCTCTGGGTGTGTGAGGCTGGGTTCTACTCCAGTGGTGTATCCTTGCCTCCCCACATAATCCTGGAGCACAGGGACATGGGCTGCTTTCATCCTGCTCAGTTGGATAGGGAGGCTTTATGGAGGCCTTGAATCTAATTCTATGATTTGAGCTATGACAATAGCTGGCACATGGTTGGCACTTCCTAGATGTTTAATAAATAATAATAATTATCCTAATGATAGACCTTTGCTTGCTGACAGCCTGCCTTGCTTCCTCCCATGGGCTGCCAGCTCTTATTGAGGATTCTGTCCTTTAAGCCCACCTGTTTGCCCTCTTCATTCACAGCTCAGTATCCACGATCTGAAATGATTAAGACCTTGCTCAACGTGCCAGTTGAGTTTCACCTCCTTACATGTCTCTTTACAAGGGCCATGGGCAGACACAACTCTCTTTCCTTCTAGGATTCATGCTGTCTCTTTTGCAGTATTTCTCAGTGGTCACAGGGACCCATTTGGGACCTCTGTCAATCCTAAAGGAACACTAATTGACACTGAATATTCATGGGAAGGGCTGATGCTGAAGCTCCAATACTTTGGCCACCTGATGCGAAGGGCCAACTCATTAGAAAAGACTGATTGGAAAAGATTGAAGGCAGAAGGAGAATAGGATGACAGAGGATGAGATGGTTGGGTGGCATTACTGACTCAATGGACATGAATTTGAGCAAACTCCAGGATATAGTGAAGGATAGGGAAGTCTGGCATGCTGCAGTCCATGGGATCACAAATAGTCAGACACGACCGAGTGAACAACAACAACAGGGACTTTCACAAAGTTCACAGAATTCCCCAGAAGAAGAGCCAGTCTGGTTTACTGTGGATATTGAACAATATAGTTTTCTGGGATGTTCAGAGCAAGAACTGTCTTCTGAGCATCAAGCGGGCCTCAGCCTAGGGAGACTGGCACCCTGTCTCCAAGGGGGTCACATGCATGGCAAGGAAAGCTAACAATTATCACAACCCTGCTGCCTTCAGTTGACTGCATGAATAGCTTGTAATTAGCAGGTTCTTTGTTGATGCTGCCAAAGGCCTTGGAAACTGTCTTTTTATTTCCCTCTGGAGTAGAAGCTCTCTTCATGGATTGAGCAATAGGAAGCTACAGTCCAGATTTTGTGGGATTATTATTTGATTTCTAAATTTTTCAGAATCTGACTAGGTAAAGGTTTTATGGAAGAAAGTGTAAGACTGAAAAACTTGGTTCTCTGAGGAAAAATGCAGCTTTTCAAATTACATTAGCTATTTTACAAATAAGCAAGTCTTCATATGTTCATTTAAGATTGTTTTTGAGAAGTTATGTGTGATGAATAAGTTTATGTCAACTTGGCTGGGACATAGTTATTTGGTCTAGGTACCTAGATATTGGTCAAATACAATTCTGTATTTCTGTGGAGGGTGTGTTTGGATGAAATTAAAGCAGATTGACCTCTGTTACCCCCTACAGTCCGTGGAATAATCCAGGCCTGAATACTGGAGTGGGTAGCCTTTCCCTTCTCCAGGGGATATTCCCAACCCAGGGATCAAACTCAGGTCTCCCGCATTGCAGGTGGATTCTTTACCAACTGAGCTATGAGGGAAGCCCCCATAATCATGAATTAATTACTTATAATAAATGTCTCTCCCCCTATCTCTCTCTATATATACTGCCTGTTGGTTCTGATTCTCTGGAGAGAAGCTTGGTGCCCTATGTGATATTATGGGAGGAGCTTTGGACACATTAGACATCCAACTCCTCTATTTAGCACTTGAGACACTTGGACAAGTCACTGAACATCTCTGAGCTTTAATTTTTGTCACCTGGAAAATGGTCATTTTTGGGAATGAGTACTCAGATGCATATTAGAGGAATGCATTCCTGATCACACATTCTGAGCCCAGAGCAGGCATAAAGGAAAGTAGATTGTCTTCTCATAGTTGAGTTTCTTGTGTTTCAAGCCCTGTGTTAAGCTCAGGGTTGACTGTAGCTGGATCTGCCCCTATGCAGGAGAGACCTCTCCCCCTTGCCCAGTACCAGCAGGCGGCAGCTGACACTTCCTGTGGGTTCACTCTGTGCAGAGGACATATTTGGTGTTCATGCCTCTACCGGAAGATGTTCCTTAGTGGTCCAGTTTTTTCCATTAGCCATACTCACTCTTCCTCCTAGTTTACCTGGTTTTGGACCCTTGGTATCCCTGGTGGTGGGCATTTCAGGGGAGGGAGGGGGCACTGGGCCCCTCTGTCCACTGCACTGCCACCTCTGGCCAGGTCAGCACCAGCCCTCTGATTGACCCGCCCCTGTCTCCACACTTGACTGGCCCAGTCACTCTCCTACCAGTCACCAAATCATCACCTGAGCATCTCATCCTCTTTAAAGGTATCTGTGGTCTCATTCCCAGGGACAAGACCAGAATCCTTACTGAGGCCTGAGAGGTGATAGGGACACATTCCCACCCAGCCCCAGCCACATGAGCACCACCCCTGGCCCTAGCCACCTGGGGGCCCTGTGCAAACTCCCCCCCACCCGAACTCTGTATACTGCTGCCTCTTCACGATGCAGGGGCTTCACTTGAATTTTGTGTTGAGAACTCTTTATGATCATCTGGGCCTACTGATTTTTTCTAGAGAAGATTTTAAACTAGCATTTTAATTTTTTTAGCGATACAGGTTTTCTTTGGGTTTTTTATTCTTTTTAAGTCCGTTTGGTAAGTTTTACTTGTCTAAGACTTTGTAAATTATTAATTTGTTTTTCTATTTTTAGATTTTTGTTCTATTTGTACTTATGTTATGATCTATCCTGATTTTATTTCTGTCTCCTTTAAAAATTTTGTATTATGCTTGGCAGAAATTAGTCTATTTTATTAACTCTTTCAATGAAACAACTTTTGGGTTTTATATTTATTTTATATTCCACTAATTTTGTACTTATTGCTGTTGTGTCCTTTCTTCTTTTTGGTTCCGTTTTGCCATTATTTTTCTAACCTTGTGTGTTGGAAATCTGACTAGTTAAATTTGTAGCTATTATTATTATTATTTATGCAAGTATAACGTACCAAATGTATCTTATTTCAACTTTCTTATACTTAGAAATCAGAGTAATTAGTGTATAGTTTCCTTAAAGTCCATCCCTTAAAGTGTATACTTCACTGAGTTTTGACAAGTATATACAGTCATATAACCACTACCACAAACGAGATATAGAACATTTCTATCACCCTCCCCAAAGTTCCTTTACAGCCCTTTGCAATCAATTTCCTCCTCCCACTCCAGCCCCTGACAACCATTGAGCTGATTTATTTCCTATATTTTACCTTTTCTAGAATGTCATTTAAAAGTAAACTTAAGT
Source organism: Madoqua kirkii (assembly GCA_006408675.1). NCBI lineage: Eukaryota > Metazoa > Chordata > Mammalia > Artiodactyla > Bovidae > Madoqua > Madoqua kirkii. The sequence goes on from SJYC01137215.1 coordinate 6,314, forward strand.
ACTATCACTTTGCTTTTTATTTCTTTCTTTTATAAATTTCATTTATAATTTCACTAAAAACATTTGTGAGATTCATCCATGCCCTTGCCATCCAGCATTTTATTCATTTATATTGATGCATAGTATTCCATTGTTTGCCTGCATCACAAATGTTTGTTTCATTAGTTGCTGGACATTTAGAAAGCTTTCATTTGGGTTGTTATGAATAATCTTTGTGTGGACATATGCTTTTCTTACTTTTGGGTGAATGCAGTGAAATGAAGTGGAAATACTGGGTTGTATGATAAGGGTATGTATAACATTATAAAGAGCTGTCAAACTCTTTTCCAAGGTGGCTATACCATTTGCATTCCCCCTAACACTGTATGAGAGTTCCAGTTGCTCCTCATTCTTGCTAGAATTTGATTTGGTTACTCTTTGTAATTTTAGCCATTTAGTGGATATGTTGTGATATTTCACTGTAGTTTTAATTTCATTTCCTGTTATGAATGGAATTGCACGCACCCTCCCACACACAATTCATATGTTAAATTCCTAACTTCCAGTACTTCAGAATGTGATTGCATTTGGTGAGGAACTTTAAAGTAATCACAGAAGTGATTTGGGCCCAAATCCAGTCTCACTGATGCCCTTGTAAGAAGAGAAAATTTGGACACAAAGAGACACCAGGTCCAGAGAGGAGGTACAGATGGCCAGTAGGCACACGAAAAGGTGCTCAACCTTGCTAATCACTAGAGAAATGCAAATCAAAACCTCAGCCATAGACTGGCACTTGCCACACGTGCTTGCTGTCTGCCTCTGCAGGGTTAAACCATGTGCTGCTACTCACCTCTAACACCGCAGGGAGGAGTTCAGGGCGACTTGCAGAAATGAGGCACCCTGTGCTCCTAGAAAATTGGCTGGATAGGTCTTTGGATAGGTAGACATTCTCAGGAGCTTTATGAGCCCAATTCTTGTATCTCCTCCTATCTAGAAAAGCACTAAAATCCATGGTGATGACTATTTTTCATGATTAGCAGAAGCTTCACAAGACCAGCAGACATTTTCTGAAAAGTAAATGTGCTTGATTGCATATACTCTCCCTTTACCAAAATCACATATATACTGTCCTTCCCCCTACCTCTTTAGAACAGCTTCTCAGAGCTATCTGAGATCCTGTCTCCCAGACTTCAGTCCTCATATTGCCCCAAATAAAACTTAACTTGCAACTCTCACATTGTGCATTTTTAAAAAAAGTAATAGTTATGGTAACTGATAAACTGTCTCAGAGTAGACTTCCCTCCACCAACTCTACAAGAAACCAGAGTGTTGGTACCAGTAGCAGCCCCTTGTGCCCATCTGCCATCTCAGGGAGTGCAGACAAATCTGGGTAAGGCTCTTCTGGTTCTTGGATGTCCTGTATTGGTTGAGATCCTGAGCTTTATTTGGCAGTGGAACAGGTTACCTGCCCCATCCCAGTTGAGAGATACTGTGGGGGGCCAGTTGAAATACCGCAAGGCATACCTACTCACTCGGTGTCACTCAGTGTCACTGGCTCAGCTGAGAAACACCAAGTTTTCTCAGTTGTAGGAAACTGAGTTGTCTGTGCTGAATAGTTACGTAAGAGGCTGATATAATACTTTTCCTCAGTTTGGCTGCCTTAATAGAATTTGTTGGGATAAAAGTGAAGGGTAAATTTTATCCTTGTGATATTTGACTTAAAATAGGAAATGTATGTACTTAGTCACTCAGTTATGTCCCACTCTTTGCAACCCATGGACTATAGCCCTGCCAGGTTCCTCTGTCCATGGGGATTCTCCAGGCAAGAATACTGGAGTGGGTTGCCATGCTCTCATCCAGGGGATCTTCCCAGCCCAAGGATTGAATGCAAGTCTCCCGTATTGCAGGTGGATTCTGAAATGTTCTTGCTGAGCCATGAAAGATTCCAGGATTCTTGGCCTCCAGAGGAGAGGAATTAAATCCAGGGCCAGTGATGCGGCTTGATTGCAGAGCTTTTGTGTATTAAAGTTTTATTAAAGTATAAAACAGAATAGGGAAAGCTTCTGACACAGACAGCAGAAGGGCGCAGAGAGAGTGCCCTCCCCTCCCCCCCACCGCTAGTTTTAGCCAGATGTTATATAGCTACTAGCAGGCTGCTAATTAGTGAAAAGGAATGTCTTAAAACTCAGAGACTCGTATCTGGCACCTCACACACAACATGCATTTTGAGATAACATTGGCACAAGGTGAGTCATCCTGGGCCATAAAACGATTGACATGAATCTTGAAGAAAGGCAGGTTTCCAAGCAAATACATAGTTTCATTAACATAGATTAGGAGAACAATTATATGAATAAAACATATTGATTTGTCAGGTTGGTTCTGAGTCTTAGACCCAACCAGCTTGAAGAAAGACAGAGTCTAGGGTAATACACAGTTCATTAATATAGCTTAAGAAAAACATTTCTATAAGCAAAATGAATTGGTTAGCTCAAGGTTTGAGATAAGTTAATTTCAGGTGGAACCAGGTGTCATCATGGCAACAGAGAATTGTAAGAGAAACCTGCTTTTAATTTTGTATAGAGAATGGAAAAAATCTTACATTTGTGGTTTGTTTCTTCCTGCTGCTTAAGAAAGAGATAAAAAACATCTGACACTTGCAGCCTGTCTCCTCCATTTGGCTATCCCTAGTCTTCCTGCCTGTTACCCTCTCAATTCTTCACCAACTGAGTCACCAGGGAAGCCCAAGAATACTGGAGTGGGTAGCCTATCCATTCTCTAGCTCCTCTTCCCAGCCCAGGAATTGAAACAGGGTCTCTGCATTGTAGGTGGATTCTTTACCAGCTGAGAGCTACCAGGAAGCTCTAAAACGGGAAATGAGAAGTGAAGTTGCTCAGTCATGTGCTACTCTTGTGATTCCATGAACTGTATAGCTTACCAGGCTCCTCCATCCATGGAATTTTCCAGGCAAGAGTACTGGAGTGGGTTGCCATTGCTTTCTCCAGTGGATCTTCTTGACCCAGGGATCGAATCTGGCTCTCCCTCATTGCAGGTGGATGCTTTAGCCTCTGAAGCACCAGGGAAGCCCAAAATGGGAAATCGATCCTCTCAAACACAGAAACAAGGGAGATCAGAAAGCAGCTGCTAACACTCCAGCCATGGTTATGTGTATACAAAATAATACTTGCAAGTGCCTACTTATTGGGGGAAATTATACTGAAGGGGATCTCAACCAAAAATAGCCAAATTGGGGTCCTTTTGATAATCCAAAATTCCTATTTTTGTGAACACATTTATTAATAGAAAAAGCTGGCTGTCAGATCAAACAGACTAAATGGAATGCTTACTTTGGTATCTCAGTCTACCATAGCTTAGAGAGAAAAACTCCTCAGAGTTCTTGCCCTGAGGGAATAACTCCTACTAGGAGAACCTGACTTTACTCACTGTGCTTTGAGACCAGACCTCTCAGGATCACTTATCTTATCTAGACCAGCTAATTCCTGAAAATCCAAAATTCTCCAAGTCAGGCTTCAGCAGTACATGGACCATGAACCTCCAGATGTTTAAACTGGATTTATGAAAGGCAGAGGAACTGGAGATCAAATTGCCAACATCTGCTGGATCATAGAAAAAGCAATAGAGTTCCAGAAAAATATCTACTTCTGCTTTATTGATTACACCAAAGCCTTTGTGTGGATCACAACAAACTGGAAAATTCTGAAAGAGATGGAGATACCAGACCACCTGACCTGCCTCTTGAGAAACCGGTATGCAGGTCAAGAAGCAGCAGTTAGAACTGGACATGAAACAACAGACTGGTCCCAAATAGGAAAAGGAGTATGTCAAGGCTGTATACTGTCACCCTGCTGATTTAACTTATATGCAAAGTACATCATGAGAAACGCTGGGCTGGATGAAGCACAAGCTGGAATCAAGATTATGGGAGAAATACCAATAACCTCAGATGTGTAGATGACACCATCCTTATGGCAGAAAGTGAAGAAGAACTAAAGAGCCTCTTGATAAAAGTGAAAGTGGAGAGTGAAAAAGTTGGCTTAAAACTCAACATTCAAAAAAACAAAGATTACAGCATCCAGTCCCATCCCTTCATGGCAAATAGGGAAACAATGGAAACAGTGACAGACTTTATTTTCTTGGGCTTCAAAATCACTGCAGATGGTGAGTGCAGCCATGAAACTAAAAGTTGCTTGTTCCTTGGAAGAAAAGTTATGACCAACCTAGACATCATATCAAAATGTAGAGACATTACTTTGTCAGCAAAGGTCCGTCTAGTCAAAGCTATGGTTTTTCCAGTAGTCGTGTATGGTTGTGAGAGTTGGACTATAAAGAAAGCTGAGCACTGAAGAATTGATGCTTTTGAACTGTGGTGTTGGAGAAGACTCTTGAGAATCCCTTGGACTGCAAAGGTATCAAACCAATCAATCCTAAAGGAAATCAGTTCTGAATATTCATTGGAAGAACTGATGTTGAAGCTGAAACTCCAATATTTGGCCACCTGATGTGAAGAACTGACTCGTTGGAAAGACCCTGATGCTGGGAAAGATTGAAAGCAGGAGGAAAAGGGGATGGCAGAGGATGAGATGGTTGTATGGCATCACCAACCTGATGGACATGAGTTTGAGCAAGTTCTAAGAGCTAGTAATGGACAGGGAAGCCTGGCGTGCTGCAGTTCATGGGATCACAAAGAGCGAGACACAACTGAGCTGAACTAAATTGAACTGAATCCCTGAAACAGAAGGAAATAAAACAGGAATGAAGCCTTTTAAATTTATTCCAAGTGTGATTTACAATTAGTATATTTTATACTGTGATATCTGATTCAAGGCTAAGTGTCGAAAATGAAACTAGATCTCACATTCTGTCTGGATATGTATATGTCTATGTGGAGACCTGGGTTCAGTACCCGGGTTGGGAAGATTCCCTGGAGAAGGGAAAGGCTAAAAGGGCTTCCCTCATAGCTCAGTTGGTAAAGAATCCTCCTGCAATGCAAAAGACCCCAGTTTGATTCCTGGGTTGGGAGGATGCGCTGGAGAAGTGATAGGCTACCCGCTCCAGTAATCTTGGGCTTCCCTTGTGACTTAGCTGGTAAAGAATCCACCTGCAATGCAGAAGACCTGGGTTCAATCCCTGGCTTGGGAATATCCCCTGGAGAAGGGAAAGTCTACCCATTCCAGTATTCTGGCCTGGACAATTCCAGGGACTGTACAGTCCATGGGATTGCAAAGAGTCAGACAGGACTGAGTGACTTTCACTTTCACTTTCAGTATGTGTATTTGTGTTTGGAATATATTACTGAGGTTAACTTGTAAATGAGCTAAGAAGAGTAAGTGAGCTTACAAATCCAACAATTCTAAATACAAGAGAGTTAACCTAAATGAATTTCAGGTTCACATGAACTGTGAAATGTTCAGAAAAGGCAGAGGAATCAGAGATCAAATTGCCAACATCCTCAGGATCATGGAAAAAGGAAGAGAGTTCCAGAAAAACATCTATTTCTGCTTTATTGACTGTGCCAAAGACTTTGCCTGTGTGTACCACAATAAACTGTGGAAAATTCTGAAAGAGATGGGAATACTAGACCACCTAACCTGCCTCTTGAGAAATCTGTATGCAGGTCAGGAAGCAAAAGTTAGAACTGGACATGGAACAACAGACTGATTACAAAGAGGAAAAGGAGTATGTCAAGGCTATATATTGTCACCCTGCTGATTTAACATATGCAGAGTACATCATGAGAAACGCTGGGCTGGAAGAAACACAAGCTAGAATCAAGATTGCTGGGAGAAGTATCAATAACCTCAGATATGCAGATGACACCATCCTTATGGCAGAAAGTGAAGAGGAACTAAAAAGTCTCTTGATGAAAGTAAAAGAGGAGAGTGAAAAAGTTGGCTTAAAGCTCAACATTCAGAAAATGAAGATCATGGCATCTGGTCTCATCACTTCATGGGAAATAGATGAAGAAACAGTGGAAATAGTGTCAGACTTTTTTGGGGGGGGGGCTCCAAAATCACTGCAGATGGTGACTGCAGCCATGAAATTAAAAGACGCTTAGTCCTTGGATGAAAAGTTATAACCAACCTAAATAGCATATTCAAAAGCAGAGGCATTACTTTGCCGACTCAGTTCCGTCTAGTCAAGGCTATGGTTTTTCCTGTGGTCATGTATGGAAGTGAGAGTTGGACTGTGAAGAAAACTGAGCGCCAAAGAATTGATGCTTTTGAACTGTGGTGTTGGAGAAGACTCTTGAGAGTCCCTTGGACTGCAAGGAGATCCAACCAGTCCATTCTGAAGGAGATCAGTCCTGGGTATTCATTGGAAGGACTGATGCTAAAGCTGAAACTCCAGTACTTTGGCCACCTCATGCGAAGAGTTGACTCACTGGAAAAGACTCTGATCTTGGAGGGATTGGGGTCAAGAGGAGAAGGGGATGATAAAGGATGAGATGGCTGGATGGCATCACTGACTCGATGAACATGAGTTTGAGTAAACTCCGGGAGTTGGTGATGGACAGGGAAGCCTGGCATGCTGTGATTCATGAGGTCGCAAAGAGTCGGACACGACTGAGTGACTGAACTGAACTGATTGAAAGTTTGTTTGTTGATTTATTTAATGTAGGCACCTCTAAGGTCATTTATATTAAGCCTAACATTTTCATTGTGCCTAGGTTTAATAGTTATGTCTGTTACAAGTTTGTCAGCAAGGAAATTGACTTGAATAAAGAAAGTTTTAAGGAAAGTAAATGTAAATGAGATAGGAGATTTTAGATAAACTCTATTAAGTATAATTATAGTTTAGGAATGTCTGTCTAAGATAGTCTTTCCAGACTTTGGTAACTTGAATTTCTACTCCTGCTACTGCTGCTAAGTTGCTTCAGTTGTGTCCGACTCTGTGTGACCCCATAGATGGCAGCCTACCCGGCTCCCTCATCGCTGGGATTCTCCAGGCAAGAACACTGGAGTGGGTTGCCATTTCCTTCTCCAATGCATGAAAGTGAAAAGTCAAAGTGAAGTCGCACAGTCGTGTCTGACTCTTAGTGACCCCATGGACTGCAGCCTACCAGGCTCCTCTGTCCATGGGATTTTCTAGGCAAGAGTACTGGAGTGGGGTGCCATTGCCTTCTCTAAGGGTTGTTCTAAACTGAGTAATGGAAGTTTATTGAATAGCTAGATCATTCCAAATAAAATAAGGTTCTGAAACATTAATTACTGATCACTAGCTTCCTCTTACAGAGAAGTTGAAGAGATTTTGAACTATTAATGAATAATGTTTGATGCCATCCTGAGATGTTCTCTATAGGAAAGCAAATGTTTTTAGAAATTGCCACTGGTATTTATGTTCACCAGTCTACAGAATGCTAATATAAAGGATAGTTCATGGTTGCTCAAGGAAGTAGGATGTGTGTCTTTAGAAAAGAAGGTATGAGGAAAGGAAATGCATTTTGTTGAGGGAAAAGGAAGTAGGTCTGAATTACAGGTATCTTTTCCTGAATGGGAAAATAAAATTATGAATAAAGAAAGTGATAAAGAATTTTGTGGAAAGTAGACCCTGAGAAAATGAGTTTTGTACATGGTCAGTTTTGACTAAGATTAAAATAAATTTAATTGAGTAAATAAATTTAAAAGTAAACTGGCACAAAACTTGAATTTGACTTTTCTCTCTGTAAATGGTACAAGCTTCAGTTGTGGAGCTGCCTATGATAACAGATTTTAAAGTCTGTTTACCTCTTAAATGATCTGTTCCGTATTTGCCTTTGAAATCTTTTATTGCTACTTTGGCTAAGTGAATAACTATTGTTTCACAAGTGACATATGATCCTAGCTGACTGAATGTTCTAAATCCTTTCAATATTCTGTAACAAAACTTTCTAAAAATCACATTTTAATGAAATCTTTTTGAACTCTGACTCTGGGATGCTTCAAAGGGCCTCTGAAACATCCCAAAAGAGATAATAATCTAATTAGATTCACTTGATATGTTGAATTGCATGGAAAGTATTGTCAAATGAATAATAAATCTCCTCAGGTTATATAGTATGGTAAATGTTACTAATATAGATATCCTAGAATTATATGAAGTTCCTAAAATTCTGATATGTTCTGCTAAAACGTTATCGGTCATAATTATAGTTACAAACATAAAGTGTTGTCACAACAGTAACAAAGTTTCAGGTTTTAAACATGCCTTAAGTCTTCTGTCATTACAGAGAGTTATGGTTTTATTCTGATGGGCATTTGTAAAAATGCTTCCTCTTCAAGAAAATTTATAGAAAGGACTTTTGGATAAATACACGTTTCTGACTTTCAGACCATAACTGGGTAAGAAATTAAAAGATTCTAATGGGAAATCTGATGATTTCACAAAGATTAACAAAAGGGCTGAATGAACTAGTGATTATGCTTATAATTTTTATGGTTTTTTGTCTGAAAAATTGCTAGTTTGAATCTGTGTTTTACAGGCATAAGGAAACCTTCCCTTCAAACAAATTATGACTTAATAGTAATTTGGTAAATTAAATTTTTGTAAACAGAAACACTTGTCTTTTTTTCTCTATCATTCCCTCCAGAGATTATAAACTCTTAGGTTTCCAGCAGCTTTATCAGATAACTTAGGAAGGAAGGCTTACTTCATCAGTACAGAAATCTCCAGGTATTTTGAGGACCTTGAGAAGGGAGGAATTCACCTAGACCCATTAGGCTAAACCTGTGATAAACCTTTGCCATAACTTTCCTAGTTCTGAGAAGTTTTTATTTTTTTTAACATTCAATCTGAGACTCTTTAAAAAAGTTTCAGCAAAGCAAAAAGGTCTATGATCAGTTGTGATTATATACATTATCAGCCCAAGGATTTTTTGGAGACCAGCTTATTTTGCAACAAATTAGTGTTAATTGAATATATTTAGTGAAATGAATGTAATTTGAGAGAGAGAAAGATTGTTTTAATGAATGTTAAATCTCAGTTTTGTGATGGAGGCATGTATTTACTGACTCACTTTCCAGATAGTTCTTTACTGTGATGCCCTATTAATGTCAAGTTAATTGAATCATTAAAAGTGCACTATAAGTTTTGTTTCTGAAGCTTATCTCAGTTATCTTTGCATGAAGATCATATGTCCCATAGTCTGCATACTGGAAAGGATACGGTTTAAAAGACTCTCTCTAACCTGGATGGAAGGACTTCTTATCAGATACTCTTGACTGATAGGAAAACTGACTCTTGGACTAATCCCAGCTTCTAAGGGCCCCTACACTGGACTAGTCTCTAACAAGCATGGCTGGCCTCACACTCACCTTAAAACAATGTTCAAACACAGGATGCTACACCTACACCAGGACAAAAAGAAGACTATCAGAAGTAGACAGCTTATCCAAGATGTTAGACCTGATTCGTATGATCATTTATAATGTTTTCTTGACTTCTTGGTTGGTTTAGTCGCTAAGTTGTGTCTGACTCTTGTGACTCCATACACTGTAGTCTGCCAGGCTCCTCTGTCCATGGGATTCTCTGTGCAAGAATACTGGAGTGGGTTGCCTTTTCCTTCCCTTGACTTCTAGACCTTTGCATATAAATCAAATTCTTTTCTATCATGAACACAATAATTTGCTAGTTTAAAAAATCAATCCCATTGTTGGGTTGTGGCCAATGACCTGTGTCTAGTACTTGTAGATTACCTTGGTGGATTTTTCCACTCCAAGGCTCTAATTGGATGACTCAAAAATTTTTATTTTAGAAGAAAGAAAGTTCAGTCCTGTTCAGGTTACCTTTAATATTACGAAGTGGGATCCTCTCATCTGGCCAATTAATAATGCCTGCTCTGACCATGGCTATTATATGAGTTTTCCTCTAAGTTACTCAATCAGACCATCAAGCAAAAATTCAGCCAAGGAATAAAACTTCCCATAATTATGGGATGGATTTATGTGGTTAACACCAGGCTGTGGTCATTTAAGATTTAAAATCCTCCTTTATCTTGGGAATGATTAAACTAACTAAAGATAACCAGCATAGGAAATTTCCCAACACTAGGAAATTGGACTGGGGACCTTATGGACAGTGCCAATATAATTTCCCTGAAAGATAAAGATTGGTACAGAATAGTTTGAGTCAGATGACCTGAGAATAGACTGGGACAACCTAATCAAAGTTCTCAGCTTAATTCTTACTTATGGCTTTAATAATATTGCTGTGCTATTTGTACTTTGCCTGTTTTACAAGGTTGTTGTTTCTTGCATTACCAAATGTGTGACTAAACTCCAACAAAAATAATGATGACTAGGCAACGTGAAGCAGTTGATCAAATACATAGCTCTCTATGTAACCAATGATTATAATAGTGTAACTCTAGATATGGGAAGATACAACAAGAGAGAATTTTTCCTGAACTATAACAGTTTAAGTAAGACAGCTTAGTCACAGCCCTTTGATTCCTGTTGGTAAGACCTAGTCCAATAATAGCACACTCAATGGCATGTCTGAGAAATCTTTCTGAGACCTGAGCATGTGACTTTCTAGCAATGCAGGATGAAATGCCTCTCAAAGTGTGGTTGAATTTATTACCATGAGGCAGCCTTATTAACCACAAACTGTCACTTGCCACGAGTATTTGCCATCTATCTCTGCAAGGATTAACTCATGTGCCATTGCTGATCTCCAACGCACCCTGAAGGAGAGAGCAGGAAAAAGGCACTCTGTGTTCCCAGAAAACTGGCAGGACAGGTCTTCAGATACATAGATATTCTCAGGAGCTGGTTTTATAAGCCCAGTTTTTATATCTCATATTTAGAAAAGCACTAAAATCCTTCATGATGACAACTATTTCTCATGACTAGCAGAAGTTCATGAGACAAGAAGAAACTTTCTAAAAAATAAATGTGCTTGATTGCATGTACTCACCTTTTACCAAAATCATATATCTACTGTCTTTCCCCTCTACCTCTTTGGAAGAGTTTCTCAGAGCTATCTGAGGTGCTGTCTCCCAGGCTGCAGTCCTCATATTGCCCCAAATAAAACTTAACTTCAACTTTCACGTTGTGTATCTTTTTTAAGTTGACAACCTCACACCTGTTCAGTTCAGTTCAGTTGCTCAGTCCTGTCTGACACTCTGCAACCCCATGGACTGCAGCATGCCAGATTTCCATATCCATGCACCAACTCCCAGAGCTTGCTCATACTCATGTCCATCATGTCGGCAATGCCATCCAACCATTTTATCTTCTGTCATCCCCTTCTCC
>SJYC01137217.1:0-17394 GCA_006408675.1 Madoqua kirkii
CAGGAACACAGACATTTTTCTCTTGTTTGTTTGTTGTTGTTGTTGTTTTTTAAATGAGTTTTACTGTTTGGTTCAGCTCCATTTTAGTTTTATGTCTTTTTTTTTTTTGTATATGGTGAAAGAATCATGACACATTAAAATATAAGGATGTCCAATTGTTCTAGCATTGTTTGTTGAAAAGACTCTCCTTTCCCCATTGAATTGCTTGCTTTGTTGGTTGAAATTGATTGACGGATCAGTAGTTGGACTCTTAATTCTCTTCTGTTGTTCTCTGCATCTAGCCATATGTCTTGATTATAGTAGCTTTATAGCAAATATTTAGGCTAGTTGCCAGATTCCTCCAACTTTTTTTTTCCCAAAATTGTTTTGGTTACTCAAGATCTTTCAGTATAAGTTTTAGAATCAGCTTGTTAATTTCTGCATAAAAGCCTGTACATACTCTTAATGGCTTTACCTTGAATCCAGATCAATCTGGGAAGAACTGTCATCTTAACAATGTTGAGTCTTCCAAACCATACATGTTATATTTCTCTGTAGTTTTAGATCTTTTTTAATTGCTCTCACCAATGTCTTCAGATTTTCAGCATACAAATTTTACACGTGTTTTGTTAGCTCTATCCCTAAGTATTTGACATTTTTTAATACTTTGATAACTGGTATTTTAAAAAACGTTTATTCTTTTTAATGGCCGAGTAATACTCCATTGTGTATATGTACCACAGATTTCTTATCCATTCATCTGCTGATGGACATCTAGGTTGTTTCCATGTCCTGGCTATTATAAACAATGCTGCAATGAACATTGGGGTACATGTGTCTCTTTCAATTCTGGTTTCCTCTGTGAGTATGCCCAGAAGTGGGATTGCTGGGTCATAAGGCAGTTCTATTTGCAATTTTTAAAAGAATCTCCACACTGTTTTCCATAGTGACTGTACTAGTTTGCATTCCCACCAACAGTGTAAGAGGGTTCCCTTTTCTCCACATCCTCTCCAGCATTTATTGCTTATAGACTTTTGGATGGATGAAACTGGAACCACTTATACAGAGTGAAGTAAGCCAGAAAGAAAAACACCAATACAGTATACTGACACATATATATGGAATTTAGAAAGATAGTAATGATGACCCTGTATGTGAGACAACAAAATAGACACAGATGTATAGAATGGACTTTTGGCCTCTGAGGGAGAGGGAGAGGGAGAGGGAGAGGGAGAGGGAGAGGGTGGGATGATTTGAGAGAATGGCACTGAAACATGTATACTATCATGTAAGAAGTGAAGCGCCAGTTTATGTTTGATACAGGATACAGGATTCTTGGGGCTGGTGCACGGGGATGATCCAGAGAGATGATATAGAGTGACAAGTGGGAGGGGGTTTCAAGATTGGGAGCTCGTGTACACTTGTGGCTGATTCATGTCAATGTATGGCAAAACCAATACAGTATTGTAAAGTAGAATAAAGTAAAAATAAAATAAAATAAAATAAGTTTAAAATGTATTGTGATGTTCAAAAAGTTCATTTGAATTTTATGCAACATAGTACAGAAAAGCTAAACAAACTTTTTGGCCAACCCAATATATTTTAATTTCCAATTGTTTGTTGCTAATTTGTAGAAGTACAGTCAGAATTTCCCTCAATTCCCATTGCCTTCCCCTCCAAAGGCAGACTCTCCCTGGTTCTTTGCAGTGGTGAACAGAAAACCCAATGCTTGTTCTTTTGTGGGGGGCAGGTAGGACAATTGGAACACTCATGTGATATTTTTATGTACTTGCTATCGCTTTTTTCTTTCTATATTTTCTTGTAAAGGCTTTGATGAAGTTTTATTAATAATGGTTAGATGGAAAGGAAATGCAGAGCACCTCAAGCCTCTACCCTCCCCTCATATATAATTTTGCCTCACCCCATGGGGTCTCAAATCCTAAAAGATGTTGCTGTTAAAATGCTGCACTCAATATGCCAGCAAATTTGGAAAACTTAGCAGTGGCCACAGGTCACTGGAAAAACTCAGTTTTCCAGTCTCAAAGAAGGGCAATGCCAAAGAATGTTCAAACTACCACACAACTGCACTCATGTCATGCTCAAAATTCTCGAAGCCATGCTTCAACAGTATGTGATCTGTGAACTTCCAGATGTTCAAATGGATTTAGGATAGGCAGAGGAACCAGAGATCAAATTGCCAACATCTGTTGGATCATAGAAAAAGCAAGAGAACTCCAGAAAGACATTTACTTCTGCTTTCTTGATTACACCAAAGCTTTTTATTGTGTAGATCACAACAAACTGGAAAACTCTTTAAGAGATGGGAATACCGGACCACTTTGCCTGCCTCCTGAGAAATCTGCACGCAGGTCAAGAAGTGACAGAACCGGACATGGAACAACAGACTGGTTCCAAGTTGACCATCTGCAGTGATTTTGAAACCCAAGAAAATAAAGTCTGTCACCATTTCCATTGTTTCCCCATCTATTTGCCATAAAGTGATGGGACTGGATGCCATGATATTAGTTTTTTGAATGTTGAGTTTTAAGTCACTGCAGATGGTGACTGCAGCCATGAAATTAAAAGATGCTTGCTCCTTGGAAGAAAAGCTATGACCAACGTAGACAGCATATTAAAACACAGAGACATTACTTTGCTGCCAAAGATCAGTCTAGTCAAAGCTATGGTTTTTCCAGTAGTCATGTATGGATTTGAGAGTTAGACTATAAAGAAAGCTGAGTGCTAAAGCACTGAAGCTTTTGAACTGTGGTGTTGGAGTAGACTCTTGAGAGTCTCTTGGACTGCAAGGAGATCCAACCAGTTAATCCTAAAGGAAATCAGTCTTGAATATTCATTAGAAAGGCTGATGCTGAAGCTGAAACTCCAACATTTGGCCACCTGATGTGAAGAATTGACTCATTGGAAAAGACCCTGATGCTGGGAAAGAGTGAAGGCAGGTGGAGAAGGCATTGACAGAGGATGAAATGGTTGGGTGGCATCACCAACTTGATGGACATAAGTTTGAGCAAACTCCAGGAGTTGGTGATGGACAGGGAAGCCTGCCGTGCTGCAGTCCATGAGGTCACAAAGAGTTGGACGGGACTGATTGACTGAACTGACACTCTGATGGGGTCACCATTACCTCCCAGCTTCAGTTCCAATGATGCCAGGAGTCAGAGAAGGAAAAAGCAGCAGTCACAGCATCCACTTACACCAAGTTGACCATCTGCAGTGATTTTGAAACCCAAGAAAATAAAGTCTGTCACCATTTCCATTGTTTCCCCATCTATTTGCCATAAAGTGATGGGACTGGATGCCATGATATTAGTTTTTTGAATGTTGAGTTTTAAGTCACTGCAGATGGTGACTGCAGCCATGAAATTAAAAGATGCTTGCTCCTTGGAAGAAAAGCTATGACCAACGTAGACAGCATATTAAAACACAGAGACATTACTTTGCTGCCAAAGATCAGTCTAGTCAAAGCTATGGTTTTTCCAGTAGTCATGTATGGATTTGAGAGTTAGACTATAAAGAAAGCTGAGTGCTAAAGCACTGAAGCTTTTGAACTGTGGTGTTGGAGTAGACTCTTGAGAGTCTCTTGGACTGCAAGGAGATCCAACCAGTTAATCCTAAAGGAAATCAGTCTTGAATATTCATTAGAAAGGCTGATGCTGAAGCTGAAACTCCAACATTTGGCCACCTGATGTGAAGAATTGACTCATTGGAAAAGACCCTGATGCTGGGAAAGAGTGAAGGCAGGTGGAGAAGGCATTGACAGAGGATGAAATGGTTGGGTGGCATCACCAACTTGATGGACATAAGTTTGAGCAAACTCCAGGAGTTGGTGATGGACAGGGAAGCCTGCCGTGCTGCAGTCCATGAGGTCACAAAGAGTTGGACGGGACTGATTGACTGAACTGACACTCTGATGGGGTCACCATTACCTCCCAGCTTCAGTTCCAATGATGCCAGGAGTCAGAGAAGGAAAAAGCAGCAGTCACAGCATCCACTTACCATGGACTCAAACCTAATCTGGAGAACTTTCTATAAGAGCCTAGGGAGAAGTACATTGGGTTGTTGATGAAAATATGAACTGATTTCCTTCAGTTCATTTGGGACAAAAGAAAATTCCATTTTGAGACTGATTCTAAGTGTATTTCATATGAAGATGAAGGTTTTGTGTTGTTCTGCATTTTCTGAGATTCACAGTAAACTCCAGCATAGGTGGGAATAAATAAGGGGCAGTCCAATGGTGACCTGAGAAACAGAAGGCTTCTCACTCGGAAGTCCTTTCATCAAAGGCAAATCCTCCATCTGAAGTCCCGAGTTCCACCCTTGCCTTGGTGCTGCTGTCTCAGGCCATTTCCCAGCTCAGGTCTAGGCTCAGGCAGAGCTCGTCTATGGACTGTTCCTCCAGGCTGGCGTGCACGGTGCTGCTGTTCTTCCAGGTGGCCCCACTCAGACGTTTCTCCTCTGCATCTTCTTAGGTCCCCATTGGCAGGGTGAAGGGTGCCTCTCCCTGTTCCCAGGTTCCTTTGTGATCAGCACTCTGTTGGAATAAGCTGTTTGCACACTTGTATTGATCCTTGTCTTGATAGAGGAGGCAGTGGCCTCTATCACTTCCAGTTTTCTGGTACCTCCACAATGCTTGGGTACAAATAGAGTTTGCTGGGTGGAAATAGGATATTCAAAGGCCAAAAATGTTGGAGACTTCCAGAAACTGAATCCCTCCCTGTGACTGTCAAGTATTTTTGGTGACCTGTCAGTGATGGACCTTTCAGTGCTAGATGGATGAGCATTATCTTGATGACTTTGGGGTTTTCAGGAACAACTAGTTCTGTAGATGCCAGAAGCAAGATGAGCCTGCCAGAGAACTGGTGCAAATGGGCACAAGATATACTGCTTCTATAGCAAGGATCCAGATTCTTCCATGGACCCCTAATAGGTTCACAGGCTTTCCCTGCTGGTCTGTCTGAACATGGCCCCTGCCCTGCAAAGTTATTGGCAGCCCCATTCATAATGAAAAAACAGAATGCAAGTTACACGCTACAGTTAGTTCCCTGGGAATGAAGCCCAGATCTCTAGTCTCAACTTCCAGTGCTCTTTCTAACCACAAGTACGGGCTAAGGGCAGGGGTGATGAGATGCAATGGACAGACACGGGCTTGAGGACAGAGCAAATCCAGATGCAGTCCCCGCTCAGTGGCTTAGCCGAATGATTGAATGTCTCCACCCCCTTCTCTCTGTCTCTCCGCCAGTGTCAGCCTCATAGGCTCCAGTTGACATCACTTGAAGTTTGGTGTAGGCACAGAGTAGGAGCTTAGTAACATCTATACTGTTTGTTTCTTCTGCTGCCACATTTAAGGTAGGATATTGCCTGTGCAAGTGGAGCAATAGAGGGATGCCTGGAATGGTAGGAGTTGGGGAGGTCCCCTGGGTCGCCTCACCCTATATGCCTGGAGAGGAGAGGTGGAAGTGTGATGCATGCTGATGCCTCCTGAAACACAGAGCTCAGATCTGGTTTCAGGAGACAGGCTCTGGTTTAGGAGTACCCAGAGAGCTGATAAATTTCCCTTTGGTAGTGAGTATGCTGTTGCTGGATGTATTCAAGCAGAGATTTCATGATTACTCACTGGGGATGCTGGGGAAGGAGTTTTTGAGTTTGTGAGATGACTGGACCAAATACCCATAAAAGCTTTCATGGACTAAGCATTTGTATTTATTTCTGTGGTTGAATGAATAGCTAAATATAAATATATGGCTAAATAATGGCTTCCAAAGATACTCACATCCTAGTTTCTGGGACCTAGGAATATGTTGCACAGTAAAGGGAAGTCAAGGTTGCAAATGAAGTTAAGGTTGCTGATCAGCTGACTGTGAAATAGGGAGACTATCCTGGGTTATCTTGTGGACCAAAGGACTCCTCACTAGAATCCTTATAAGTGGAAGAGGGAGGCAAAGGGTAAGAGTCAGAGACACGCGGCATGAGGAGGAATCAACCCACCGTTGTTGGTTTGAAGACAGAGAAGGGTTTGTGAGCCAATGCCCATGGCCTCTAGAAGCTGGAAGGGGCAGAAAATAATTCTTTCCCAGAGCCTCCAGAAGGAGTGCATTCTCATTGGCACCTTGGTTTCAGCTTAGGGAGATTCACTTTAGACTTTTGGCCTCCAGAACTATAAGATGATAAACTAGTATAATTTTAAGCCACCGAGTTTGTGGTCATTTATTAAAGGTGCAATAAGAAACTCATGCAATTTTACTTCCTATTTAGTTAGAAATTATGTTTTAATGGTCAAGTAATCTTTAAAATTTAGAGCTGTGATGGGCATTTCCAGAGGGTTGGCACGTATAGGTCAGTTACAGTAATCTGACAGGAAATGAAAGCCATGGCCCAGAGTGGAGAGTCGAGGAACACAGCTTTTCATGGTGGGTTGGAGGCAATCAAAATGCCCTGTTACTGAGCTTTACAAAGGGCTTAGTAATAAACAGCATCCACATGTTCGTTCTTGAGTACAGGATGATAGCTTGGGTAAGGCCTGGCAGTTCCTAACAGGATGCCTAGCAAATGACTCTATGACTTGAGATTAGGATAGTAGCATCTTACAACTGGACAGTGCTTTATCCTTTCATCCAATGCCTTGGCCCCTGCATGGCATCTCAGACAACTGCTTGAATGCCGTGTCTGCCATATCCTAGCAAGGGATCTTGGGCAAGTCACAAGCCTCTCGGCTTTGTGATATCCACCCTGCCTGGGATCTGTTGGTGGGTTACATGTTTCCTGCCTCCTGGGTGCTCGTCAGGGCCTGGACTGTACAGCAAGTGTACTGATCGTATGAACTTCCATGTAGTCTTCTCCGATGCACTGTAAGTTACAGTTGTGATCACAGATTTAACATTAGGGCTCATGGGACCAGGTCCCAGCACATGAGCTGGGCTGTGGTGATACTGGATTTGGCCAGTGGCTCACCCTCAACTTTCCATCACCTCCCCTCACCCAAGCCCTTTGCAGATCTGTGATGAGACATAAAGTAGCTGGCAGGAGATTGGGGGCCGAGTCTTGGTTTCTCTGTAACCTGGAGACTCTAGTGAAGGGATGCTGAGATCAAGACCATGTTCTTTCCATGCCCTGTGCATGGAAAATATTCATGACATTTGCCAGAGACAGTAATTAGACTTTACTAGATGGGGGTCTAGATGGTGGGTATAGGGATCACTGGCAGTAAGGGAGAGAGGTGGGACTCTGCTCCAAATACCACCTGGGCAGGTAGGAATTATGGCCAAGGAGCATGGTGCAGGTCAGTGGTGGAAAATTACTGCAGTGGGAACTTTAAGGGTAAGACAAGCCAGGGTGATCAGACACAAGCTAGGGTATGGTGAGGGATGAGGAACTCTTAAATATGGAGAGGGTTCATACTGAGTATTAATCCTGACTTAGCAGGATTCTTGCTAAAATTGAACAATGCAGAGTGGAAAAAAAAGTGAGCCTCATGGAAAAGCTCAGGGTAGTCTGAGCATAGTCTGGTCAAGGAAAGAATCTTTGTCTCAGGGCAAAGCTATTTCTCAGGTTGAGTGGGCAGGTTACCTGCAAAACCAGCCAGGGATGGGCAGAATCCCTCTGCAGACTGAAGAAGGTTATGCTCATAGAAGAGATTCCCAGGTCCAAGTCAGAACCTAAAGGAGGCCTGGCCTTCTGGACCAGAGACAAGTTCTTCCCACTGGAGAACGATGGCCTGGCCAGAATATTCCAGCTGTATCTAGGGTCAACATTTTCTCTTTCACTGTCCTGGTGAATGAATATTACCAATGATATCATCACACAAAATCTACTACCACCAGGATCCAGGCGCCCAGCAGTAGCTGGAAGCTGGCCCACACCTGTCCGTCATCCGTCTGCATGGGAGACGCAGGTCTATGTGCAGTGACTTTTCACACCAATGCTTGCTGCCCAAGACAATCTGTGGGTGGAGAGAGCAAGTCTCTCTTTCACTCTCCCTCTGTGTTTTATGGTGTTTACCAAGGAAATCGTTTGTTGGTAAAGGCTTATATTGAGTCACTGTTGAAAACTCTGTGATGAAAGCAATGGCATGGGTCATGGAGCCAGGAGAAATCGGGCCTCTTCCACTTGAGCCACAATTACTCTTCTGTATCCCTCATCCCTGTTTACAAGGCCTGTGGAAGCTGTCTTATCTCATGCACAGACCCCTGTGAGTCATGGATCACTTTGGCAAAATGCCAAGTGCTGGATAAAGTTCTCAGAAAGGGGAAGCTGGGAGGAGTGGGGAGGGACTTAGGTCATTTTTAGAGGCAGAGACACAACTCATGAAATATCTTCCATTCACAGAGGCCTGCTGAATGCGTGATGCTTCACGTAAGCCATGGCCCTTTATTCTCACTGCCATCCTGTGCATTAGAACACACGGTCTGCATTTTCTAGGTGAGCTCAGTCTTGCCTCTATTTGTAAGCTTCTCTTGGTGCTGACCCTGTGCATGGTGTGGGGACACTGAGACCAGCAGGCCATGGTCGGCCTGAAAGGCTTGCCATGTACTGATGGTGGAGGGTGAAGGGGTGGGGGAGGGTGGGGCAGTTAGGGCACTGCTGCAGGAGAGGGCAGTGCAGGGTTTTGAGAGTGTAGAGCAGGGCTGTTCCCTCACAGGCCTGGTGGGCTCTGAGTCTTGCAGAACAAGGCAGAGGGGCCACAGGAGGGGGGAGAAGTGAGGAGGGGGCCCCTGGGAGAGAAGACACGTATCCTGGGAGAGGAGAGGAGAAAGCCTTGGGCCCCACCTTCTAGGCTGGAAAGGCTGAGCCGTGAGGCTGTGGGGGCAGGAAGCTGGATCAGAGGGCTTCGGATGCCATGTGGCCCCCAGCCCTGGGGTCTCCAGAGTTCCTTGGAAACTTTCAAAATGACAGATTTATAGATTCTCTCAAAGATTTGCTGAGTCAGAATCTCTGGAGCAAAGCAGGAAGTGCCTAGAAAGGCATGAAGTGATTAGTGACTGCATTTGTATTAAGTGTGGGGGGTGACAGGAGATGAGCCTGAGTTAGGCAATCACATGGTTAGAAGCAGAGAAAACACCAGGGGTGCAGGTCCCCAGTCTCCCTGAATCTGGCATTCAGGAGCCGTTCAGCAGAGAGTGGTTCCGTGACTACATTGATGAAACCCTGATTTGATGCCATGTGGATCTTTATCAGATTATGTGGGTCCATGCACTGAAAGCTTTCAAGCTGCAGTGGAGGTGACAAATAGAAAATGCACACTCTACCACTCTCTGGGTCACCTTCCAGGTGCTGTTAACAGCTTAACAGTCTGTTTCCTACTGAGCCCGGCCAAGACAGAGACCTTCTCACTATCAGTGACAGTGATTGTCGTTGCAGCATCATGGAAAGCCCACTGTCCATCAGTCAGAAGGGACCTGAGATCTGGAACCTGGGACTTTTGCCCACCTGGTACTAGACCTTTCTTAGACCCATGTGCTGTATCTTTGTCCTTGGCTCCCAGCCCCAGCCACATCCTTCCACACTCTCCTCTGTGTCACAGTGGGGCTGGAAGCCTGCAATCTACATTCCCCAGAATGACTTGCTAGCTGCCATCCATTCAGTCCTGTCTGTGGGAGGCCCTGGCAAGAGACAGGAAGGCAGAGGTGGAGAGAAACCATCATTTTTCTTCTTCGGTCTACTGCTGCCTCTGGCAGCTGTAATGGGCTCCTGGATTTTGGAAGGTGCACAGGTTTCAGCTGCGGCAGGCTAGCTCGTGGGCTCTGGCTCCTGTGCTATCCTAGGGAATGAGGACCTCTCCCTTGCTGC
The DNA here is from genome assembly GCA_006408675.1 of Madoqua kirkii. Taxonomy (NCBI): domain Eukaryota; kingdom Metazoa; phylum Chordata; class Mammalia; order Artiodactyla; family Bovidae; genus Madoqua; species Madoqua kirkii. The sequence continues at coordinate 9,781 of SJYC01137217.1, forward strand.
TAAGTGGTGGGGACCAGGGCTCTGACAGCAGCAGCAGAGGCAGCACATGCTCCTGGGAGGCATTTCATCTCCAAGCTGCACTGTCTTGTCTCATTTCTCCAGTTCTGGTAACTTCCCATGGTTAATAGCCTCTGAGGGACATCACCTTCTCCTTCCTCATTCTCCAGGCTTCCTATACTTTTGTAACTGATGCTTCACACTAAATTCTCTTTCTGTTCATTGGACTGGACACTGGGTGATATAACCAGCATAAACTGTGTGCTTTTAAGCTAGGTGAAATTACATGTGGTTTGGACCTTGCTGCTCCTGTAGTGCCTGCTGCTGCACCAACTAGACCCCAGAGGCAAAGGCTCAACTGAGCAGAGTCCATCCACCTGTCACATGACTGCCCGGGTTCCTCACCTGTATGATCCAGGCTGGGTCCTGAGTCCTCCTAGGCTAAGGTTTGTAGGACGAGGAATGAGATTGTGTATGAGGCAAGCCCTTTGTTACCAGGGTTTTGGCTCACAAGTGGCCTCACCTCTTCTGCTCTCTTTGGGCCCTGCCTGAGTATAGGAGACCCCTGGTGTGTTATGTTGCTACCCAGCTGTAGCTGTGTGGTAGGCTACAGTTCTGTTATTAAAAAGGAAGGGAAGAATGGATTCTGGTGGACCCATAGCTATTTCTGTGACAGCAGTTGTGCAATGTACACAACTCATTTATGATATTTTCTTGGTAGGGCCATGGCAATGAGTAAATGAGACTATACATAGGGTTCCTATCTGCCTGCAATGCAGGAGACCTGGGTTTGATCCCAGTATCGGAAGGATCCCCTGGAGAAGGGAAAGACTACCCACTCTGGTATTTTTGCCCAGAGAATTCCCTGAATAGAGAAGCCTGATAGACTACAGTCTTTGGGGTCGAAAAGAGCCAGAAATGACTGAGTAACTAACACTTTCACACTTTCACTTGCTACAATGCCAAGGAAACTTTGACCAAGGTCATTGGCCCCATGTCTATACCAGACCTGGCCCCCATGGGCCCCAGTAACTGCTGAGTGAACATCGGCTCCTGGGGAGGACCCAGAGAAGCCTGCAGCTGCTGCCTCCTCCTGTCAGTCACAGTTCAGTGGTCCGCGTGAGCTAGCTAAGAGGTGATGTCTGCTTTTGTCTCTTTATGTGTAAGCCTTTATTAGCAGCTCTTTGGGTTTATAGTTCTGTTAGGGGAAGCACATTGATTGAAACCTCCCACCCTGGCCAGGCACCATAGTAACCATTTGCACGAGATGTTCTATGATAGGAGAGCCTGATAAGGAATACGGAACTAATAAGCCACCACCAACTGGAAGAGTTCGGGAAATGTCTAAAGGAGACACTGCGTGTCCATCCACTTCCCAGAATCCCTCTTGCTAGCATTCATCTTGGCTGAGCGATGCATGCACTACCAGGAAAGACTCTGAATTAGAATGATTGGTTAAAGACCACCCGGAAACTAATCCCATCACCATAAAACCTGAGACTGTGAGCCACGGCTGCAGAGTAGTCCTCCTGGGTTCCCTTACCCTACTGATCCACCCGAGTGCCCTTTCCCAATAAAATCTCTTGCTTTGTCAGCACATGTGTCTCCTTGGATAATTCATTTCTGAGTGTTAGACAAGAGCCCAGTTTTGGGCCCTGGAAGGGGTCCCCTTTCCTGCAACAGTTCCAGGCTGCTTTCAAATTGGAGTTCAAGGCAGGGAAATTATATTCCACAGTGGAGCAGGTAGTGAGTGAGGACAGAGGGCTCCCATCCATCATTACATGTGGACTAGGGATTGAAAGGTCTGATTTGTCACTCCTCTCAAAGGGCCTCTGTTTTGGGGTAGCCTGGACATTGGGGGAGCCTGGTTTCTGGAGCACTTACAGTAAGCTGTCACCCCCCAGGATGGCTTAGGAGTGGTTGCCATGGCGGTAGATTTGTGCTCCTTTCTTGCATTGAAAGGAAGCAGGGGCTGCCTAGAAAATGCGGAAGCCTCCTTCTTGGAATGTTGAGGTCTTTGTTTCCTACTCTGCCCTCCCCCTCCAAGAATGCAGAGGGCCTCCTTATGCTGCTTCTGCTTTTCATGTTATAATTTAGATAACAAAAGAGAGGCGCAAGATGGATCAGTGCCCTTTCATTTCTTGGCATCAAGGCCAAGCAAGAACTTGCTTCTCAGACTGTGATTTATTTGCTCAAACTCAAACTCACAAAGTCAAGTTCGATGCTACTCCCGTGGGTCAAATGGCCCTCTTTGGTTACATTTCAGCAATCAGACTAACTAGCTAACTTTCTCCTTCCTTCCTCCTTCCCTCTCTCCCTCCATCCCTTCCTCCTTTCCACAAACATCCACTGAACACTCCTGCAACACAAAAGCACAGAGCTCTGCTTTGGCTGAGATTACATAAAAACATAAAGCTTGGTACCAAGCTTATGACCTGAGTGTGACACAGACTTGGAAAGGTGTGCTTCTGACAAGATGCTCTAAATGCTGTGATGCAGGCAGATGTTTCCTTGGCTGCAGTGGAGGCACTAAATGGGAAGGATCTAGCAGACTCCAGGTAGGCTCAGAAGATAAGACACTCGTGAGCTGAGTCTGGGATGTGTCTGTCTCCAGGTAGATTGGCAGGGAGGGTCTTTAGGGGGCGCACCAGTGCTCAAGATCTGGGTTGCAGGGGGTCAGCCAGGGTTGGGTGGGATGAGCTGGTGAGTGTGGCAGGCCCCACCCCCAGAAGGGCTGATTATTCAGTGTTAGGCGCCCAGGTCCTATCTCATGGTACTTAGGAGCCACTGAGGGATTTTGATCAGAGGAGTGCCATGGTCAGATCTGGAGGTGACATGGAAGAGGGCCTAGGCTGGGGCTCTGGGTTTCAGCTGGATGGAAGGGGAGGACAAGGAGGTCAGGAGTGGTTGGGATGGAGTGTGTGCTCTTTCTCCCGCTGCTCATTTAACAACAGGAAACACCCAGCTCTGCTCTGTCCCAGACCTGCACTGGATCCCTTTACTCGAACTCACATCATTTAAACCAGTCAGCACCCGAGAAGAGGTGAGGATGATGCTCCTCATTTTACAGAAGAAGAAGCTGAATATTGCAGAGATGGAGAAAAGCAGTCGCATGCACAGCAAGTAGCAGAATAACAGTAGAAATCAAGGTAAATCCCCCCACCCTCCCCAAAGCTGTGGGCTGCATTGAAAATGGAATTTTCAGCAGCACTGCATCCTGCTCTCAGTAACTATTTTCAAGAAAGTTGCAAGGAGTGGATAGACCCTCTTCTCCTGCCTCTCCTCTCAAGGCCACCAAGCTTGCTGGCCTTGGCTATTCTGCCAGTCTTGGAGCTGGGCCAATCCGACCCTGACTGCTTGGCCCACAGGAGTCCTCTCTGACCCTCCTTGGTGTCTGTGGAGGCCAGAAATCCAATCTAAGGTCTGATTTGAGCACTGCTGTGGGCTGATTCATCAAATGTGGGAGCCCTCTTCTCAGGGGATCCCAGTTCTTGGAATTAAATGCCTGTGACTCCCATAGGCCCTTAAGGAATGAGGCTGACAGGGGTATGCCGCGCCTGGTGAGGGGCTGGGCTTTCTGACTCCCTCTGTGTGCTTTTGTACTCAGTGTATGGTTCTGATGTGGTTAATACCATGTTGAATCTCCCACGATGATACCTGATTTACAGATAGGAATCGAAGTAATCTGTAGTTAGCATCACCAGCTATTGAGTGATGGTGCTGGAATTCATCTGCCCACAAAGCACTGACTGACCTTCCCCAGGCTAAACCCACCATACCTGTGCAGCTGTCACTGTGGGCTCCACTGGCCTGGTTTCCCGGAGCTCCTGTTGTCCAGGGTCAGCTCCAGCAGCGATTCTACCACAGGAAGATAACTGTATGTGGTTTTCGCTGTCATGTTTGAAGCACCTGTCTCCATCTCAGAGGTTGGCTTTGTGAGAATGGGGCGCCAGCTTACTTCTTCCTCTCTGCCTCCTACAAGGCCTATGCTGTGCTGTGCTTGGTTGCTCAGTCATGTCCGACTCTTTGTGACCCCATGGACTGCAGCCTGCCAGGCTCCTCTGTCCATGGAAATTCTCCAGGCAAGAATGCTGGAGTGGATTGCCATTTCCTCCTCCAGAGATTCTTCCCAACCCGGATATTAAACCCAATCTCCCTCACTAGGGGGGATTCTTTAATAGTTTTAGCAAATAGGGAAGCCAAAGGGTACTGGAGTAGGTAGCCTGTCCTTCTCCAGGGGAACTTCCCTACCCAGGAATTGAACTGGGGTTTGCCGCATTGCAGGTAGATTCTTTACCAGCAGAGCTACCTGGGAGCCCCCTAGAGGGCCTGGTGTATCCCCAATTTAAGGCATCCCTTGGGGCTGGAATTGTCCAGTGTGACACCCAGGAAGGAGAGAAGAAGAGATTTCTTGAGGAGATGCTCAGATGCACACTCTGCGTAACAGTGTGCTCGTACTTCCCCACTGGTCAGCTAAGTGAGTGAGCCTGGACCCCAAGACCCTTGAAGACACCCTGGCCTGTATTTCTGAGGCTCCATGGGCTGAATGGACACTGAAGAGTGAGCTCCTGCACCATCATTCCAGGCACGACAGACTGCATATTCCCTTTTAGGGGAGGATTTGCCATTCTGATTTCCAGAGCAACTCAACAGAGTGCAAAAGCCATCCTAGAACTTACAATGAATGCACAAGATGTTTAGTGAACAAGTCAGAGAAAGACAAATATGCTATGATATCATCTATATGTGAAATCCAAAAAAATTATAATGACTAGTGAACAAAACAAAAAGAAACAGACTCGCAGATATAGAGAACAAACTAGTGTTTACAAGAGGAGAGTGAGAAGGGAGAAGGGGCAGTATAGAGGTAGAGGGCTGAGAGGTGCAAACTATCAAGTGTAAAATAAGCTGCAAGGATATATTGTACAACATAGGGAATACAGCCAATACTTTATATATCTATAAATGGATCATAACCTTTAAAGATGGAGAATCACTGCATTGTGTATCTATAGAATATTGTATATCAATAAATATTTCAATAAAAAATAAAACCAATACACATGCTAAAAAATACATTTTACAAAACTGAGGCATTGTTTCTGTCCTGTTTCTGATCTCCTATTGCTGAAAGTTAGGACTGGCATTATCAGTTCAGTTCAGTCGCTCAGCTGTGTCCGAATCTTTGCGACCTCATGAATCGCAGCATGCCAGGCCTCCCTGTCCATCACCAACTCTCAGAGTTCACTCAGACTTCTGTCCATCGAGTCAGTGATGCCATCCAGCCATTTTATCCTCTGTCGTCCCCTTCTTCTCCTGCCCCCAATCCCTCCCAGCAACACAGTCTTTTCCAATGAGTCAACTCTTCGCATGAGGTGGCCAAAAAGTACTGGAGTTTCAGCTTTAGCATCATTCCTTCCAAAGAAATCCCATTTTGATCTCCTCCAGAATGGACTGGTTGGATCTCCTTGCAGGCTAAGAGACTCTCAAGAGTCTTCTCCAACACCACAGTTCAAAAGCATCAATACTTTGGCACTCAGCCTTCTTCACAGTCCAACTCTCACATCCATACACGACCACTGGAAAAACCATAGCCTTGACTAGATGGACCTTAGTCAGCAAAGTAATGTCTCTGCTTTTGAATACGCTATCTAAGTTGGTCAAAACTTTTCTTCCAAGGAGTAAGCGTCTTTTAATTTCATGGCTGCAATCACCATCTGCAGTGATTTTGGAGCCCCCAAAACTCAAGTCTGACACTGTTTCCACAGTTTCCCCATCTGTTTCCCATGAAGTGATGGGACCGAATGCCATGATCTTCATTTTCTGAATGTTGAGCTTTAAACCAACTTTTTCACTGTCCTCTTTCACTTTCATCAAGAGGCTTTTTAGTTCCTCCTCACTTTCTGCCATAAGGGTGGTGTCATCTGCATATCTGAGGTTATTGATAGTTCTCCCTGCAATCTTGATTGCAGCTTGTGTTTCTTCTAGTCCAGCGTTTCTCATGATGTACTCTGCATAGAAGTTACATAAGCAGGGAGACAATATACAGCCTTGACATACTCCTTTTCCTACTTGGAACCAGTCTGTTGTTCCATGTCCAGTTCTAACTGTTTCTTCCTGACCTGCATACAGATTTCTCAAGAGGCAGGGTGGGTGGTCTGGTATTCCCATCTCTTTCAGAATTTTCCACAGTTTCTTGTGATCCACACAGTCAAAGGCTTTGTCATAGTCAATAAAGCAGAAATAGATGTTTTTCTGGAATTCTCTTGCTTTTTCCATGATCCAGTGGATGTTGGAAATTTGATCTCTTGTTCCTCTGACTTTTCTAAAACCGGCTTGAACATCAGAAAGTTCACGGTTCACATGTTGCTGAAGCCTGACTTGGAGAATTTTGAGCATTACTTTAGGACCACTATTTTTTTCAAAAAAGCATTCATACCCATTTTGGTGTCTGTGGCTGTAGCAGCCACTTCCAGTGTTTTTGGAGAGACTTACTATGAAATTAAAAGATGCTTACTCTTTGGAAGGAAAGTTATGACCAACCTAGATAGCATATTAAAAAGCAGAAACATTGCTTTGCCAACAAAGGTCTATCTAGTCAAGGCTATGTTTTTTCCTGTGGTCATGTATGGATGTCAGAGTTGGACTGTGAAGAAAACTGAGCGCCGAAGAATTGATGCTTTTGAACTGTGGTGTTGGAGAAGACTCTTAAGAGTCCTTTGGACTGCAAGGAGATCCAACCTGTCCATTCTAAAGGAGATCAGCCCTGGGATTTCTTTGGAAGAAATGATGCTAAAGCTGAAACTCCAGTACTTTGGCCACCTCATGCAAAGAGTTGACTCATTGGAAAAGACTGTGATGCTGGGAAGGATTGGGGACAGAAGGAGAAGGGGACAAACGAACGAGGATGAGATGACTGGATGGCATCACCGACTCGATGGACGTAAGTTTGAGTGAACTTCAGGAGTTGGTGATGGCTCAGCAGGACCTAGAGGAGCCATCCCGCACTGAAGATCAGGAAGGGTGGCAGGAAGAGATACCCCTCATCCAAGGTAAGGAGCAGTGGCTGTGCTTTGCTGGAGCGGCCGTGAAGAGATACCCAATGCCCAAGGTAAGAGAAATCCAAGTAAGATGATAGGTGTTGCAAGAGGGCATCAGAGGGAAGACACACTGAAACCATACTCATAGAAATGTAGTCAATCTAATCATAATAGGACCTGAGCCTTGTCTAACTCAATAAAACTAAGCCATGCCCATGGGGCAACCCAAGACGGACGGGTCATGGTGAAGAGGTCTGACAGAATGTGGCCCACTGGAGAAGGGAATGACAAACGACTTCAGTACTGTTGCCTTGAGAACCCCATGAACAGTAGGAAAAGGCAAAATGATAGGGTACTGAAAGAGGTACTCCCCAGGTCAGTAAGTGCCCAATATGCTACTGGAGGTCAATGGAGAAATAACTCCAGAAAGAATGAAGGGATGGAGCCAAAGCAAAAATAATACCCAGCTGTGGATGTGATTGGTGATAGAAGCAAGGTCTGATGCTATAAAGAGCAATATTGCATAGGAACATGGAATGTCAGGTCCACGAATCAAGGCAAATTGGAAGTGGTCAAA
>SJYC01137218.1:0-10655 GCA_006408675.1 Madoqua kirkii
AGAAAAGGGGACGACAGAGGATGAGATGGCTGGATGGCATCAGCGACTTGATGGATGTGAATTTGAGTGAACTCCAGGAGTTAGTTATGGAAGGGAAGGCCTGGCATGCTGCAATTCATGAGGTCACAAAGAGTTGGATAGGACTGAGCGACTGAACTGAACTGAAACTCTTTTAAGAACTGACTTTAGCAATTTTCTGGTGGACATGTTCTACTGAAACCAAATCTACCTGACAGAAGACAGTCAGCTCATCTTTTTTCTTCTCCTCACCTATTTATTTATACTATGCTATTTATTTTATACAGATAATCCAGGGGTTTTAGTGTATTTAACGGAGAAATATTTGGAGAATAGAGAGGGATTTGTATATTTCATCTTCCTGAAAGCCCTGTTTGTATGGTCTGCAAGTTAACAATGGTTTGTACATATTAAAGTGCTCTAGGAAAAAAAATAGCAAAACCTAATTAACAAAAACAATAGCAGAAAATAAAGAATGCGTGACAAGAACCATGTGTGATTCATAAAGTACAACACATTTACTATTTGATCCTTTACAGAGAAATTGTACTGACTTTGGGTCATATATAAGGTAGTTTTTAGAGCAGTGCAATGTATGTAACATTTTATTAATGATATTCCCAGCACTTTGATTTCTTTGTGTAGATATAGGTTTTTGTACCACATTTTTTCTATCTGAGGAATTTTCTTTTAGAGTAGTTGTACTGGCAATATCTTTTTTGTTTTGTTTTGTTTGATGAATATGTTTTTATTTCTCCTTTGTAATATAAGAGACACAGAGGTATAGAACGGACTTTTGGCTTCTGAGGGAGAGGGAGAGGGTGGGATGATCTGGGAGAATGGCAACAAAACATGTATACAATCATATAAGAAATGAAGCGCCAGTCTATGTTCAATACAAGATACAGGATGCTTGGGGCTAGTGTACGGGATGATCCGGGGAGATGGAGGGGGAAGGGAGGTGGGAGGGGGCTTCAGCATGGGGAGGTTGTGTACACCTGTGGCTGATTCATGTCAATGTATGGCAAAACCAATACAGTACTGTAAAATAGATTGAAGTATTAAAAAAGAAAGCAGTAAAAAAAAAAGATATTTTATTGGATTTATAAGCGACTTTTTTTTTACTTTCAGCCATTTAAATTTGTCACTCTGTTGCCTTTTGGCTCATATAGTTTCTGGTGAAACATTTTATGTAATTCTTTTATTTGTTCCTCTGTATGTAGTATTTTCCCTACCCTCTAGTTTCCATCAAGGTTTTAAACAACATGTATTTATTGATTTGGCTGCACCAGGTCTTAGCTTGGCATGTGGAATCTTTTAGTGGCTCTGTGTGAACTCTTAGTCCTGGCATGTGGGATCTAGTTCCCTGACCAGGGATTGAACCTGGGCCCCCTTGTATTGGGAATGTACAGTCTTTACAAGAGATACAAGTTCAATCCCTGGGTCAGGAAGATCCCCTGGAAAAGGAAATGGCACCTCACTCTGATATTTACTTGCCTGGAAAATTCCATAGGTAGAGGAGCCTGACGAGCTACAGTCCATGGGGCACAATGAGTCAGACATGATTGAATATACACACAAACATTTAGATATTCTTTAAAATTTTTAGATGAGATCTTACCATTTTATATTGTGTTCATTGTCTGATGCAAATAAGTGCTTGTGCCCTATCTCTCACTGGAGGTGCTTGCTTTCTCTTAGATTTTGGGTTAATTGTTTAGTTCCAATCTCAGACCTCTTACTTATTCAAGAAAAATCATGATATTTGCAAATTATCCAGAATTTTTTGGTTACAAAGTGAAAGCAATGCTTTTTCCAGTTTCTTCATTCAGAAGCTTGAATTCCCATGAAGTTCATTTTAAGTTTTTGATTTCTCATTTATGGTCTATCCAATCTCATTTCAAAGTGTGTAACCTCTATGAGCCACAGTTCTCTGATCTATTAAAGGCACATAGAAATATTTATTTCATATGGTTGTTTAGGATTAATTTTTAAAATTAATTAATGTATTTTAATTGGAGCCTAGTTATTTTACAATATTGTGGTGGTTTTTGCCATACACTGCCATGAATCAGCCACGGGTGTGCATGTGTCTATATGAGAGACAGCAAAAGAGACAAAGATATAAAGAACAGATTTCTGGACTCTGGGAGAAGGTGAGGGTGGGATGACTTGAGAGAATAGCATTGAAACATGTATATTACTGTACGTGAAATAGATAATGAGACAGGGATGGAGGACACATGTTTAGGATTAAAAAATACATATAGCTACAGCATCTGACATGAAACAGCATATTTTATTTCTCCTCTGTTTTCTGACACCTATTTAAATGGGTAAATGAAAATTGTCTTAAATGACATTTGTGTTAACTTATCAGTATAAACAATGTAGCCTCATTTGTCTGTTGTCATTTGTCATCAGGGAATGAATATCATCTTTAAATATTTGAAGAGAGTTTTTCAGAATAATGAAATCTGCCTTTGGAGTTGGAGGTTAATTGGTCATTCCTCTGGTTTAGCTCCATCTTTTTCTCTCTGCCTCATCTGCTGCAAGATTGTCCTTTGCCAGGGAATATAATGTATACTGAGACAGTTTTTCCCTTTCAAGCAGCTTTGAGTGGTCCTAAGGGTTTCTTTCTTAGACTTGAAGGGTCTGTCCTCTGACTCCCGCCCTTTGGTCCTAATGCTAGTTCTCAAATTAGGACTTGTTAGTCTGAATCCTTATTGCCTTCATTTATGTGAAGATTGGGCTTCCCAAGTGACGTGGTGGTAAAGAATTAGCCTGCCAATGCAAGAGACTCAAGAGATGTAGTTTCAATCCTTGGGTCAGGAAGATGACTTGGAGTAGGAAATGGAAACCTACTCCAGTATTCTTGGCTGGAAAATTCCATGGACAGAGAAGCCTGGTGGACTACAGTGCACGGGGTCGAAAAGAGTTAGATACAACTGAGCACACACACACACACACACACACACACACACACACACACACACACAGAGAGCTCTTAAATCCTTTCTCAGTTTTCTTGTCTCAGGTGACATCTCCCTAGTATTTTCACATTTTTTTTAACCTGACAAGTTGTCCTTGCAGGTGTCTGCTCAAATTCTTCTACAAGTGGGACTCCATGAATTGAGACTCATTCCCCAGGTGCGGGCTGATTTGTGCCAAGTCTACAAAGACCTAATTGTGCCAGATACTAACCTTGGAGAGTGTAGCCCAAGTTTGGATTAGCCTTTGCAAAATCAGTATATTTGCTGACTACATGAATTAAAGCCCAGCTTGTCAAACATGCTATTGTTAAGCAGTACCTTCCCCATCTTCTACTCAGATGATGGATTTTAGCTCCAAGGGCCCCTGATGCTTATCCTTAAGAACCGCTGTGCTAACTGGATCTAGTCTATTTCTCCAGCACATCATTCTGCAACTTGAGTTGTCTCTGTCATATGCTTTCCTCCCTGTAGCTTCTGTACATCTGTGGGTGTTAGCAAATATCAGACCTAGAGGACCTGGAGATCTAGCTTGGGTTTTTCCAATCACTCCTGCACCACTGTCTTCAAAACGTCAGTGTCTGTGGAAGCCTGCCCTGACCCCAGCTCTTGGCTGGCGTGCCATGCTCACACTTGAACAGCTCTTTAGTTCACACTCCTGACAATTCACCCCCCTCTCATTCCTATTATCTCCCCAACAACTCCTAGATTATCCTTTTCTGGTTTTCTCCTTGGATTGTCCACTTCCACAGGGATGCAGGGGCTTTGTCAAAGGGGACTTGCCACGAAGACTTCCTCCAGTTGTCTTCATGGAGCCCTGGACCAGCCCAGCTGACCTGCAGTGCTCTGAAGTTCATCTGTCCTCCAAGGCCCATGTTCTAGTTTTATAACTCTTCTTCCCTTTGTGCTTACCTACTCAGACTCAAGCCTTAGCTCATGTCCCACGTTCTACTCTGCACACTACCTGAAAGCAGTTTTCACATGACTTCCACAAGTCAGAGACTCAGTGGCTGTGAAGACAAGGTAAAGGACAGAGCCTAGAGGCACTCTTGAGAGACCTCCCCAGGGCACCTTCACGAGTTATCCATTAAAGAAGAGACTAGTCACAGCTGCCCCACATCTGCCTCCTGTTTCTGTCTGGCTTTCTACTTCTTTACTCCTGAGACCATTTTCCTAGAATGACAAGAATAAAGTAAAATAGCAACTGAAGAATTCTGTTTTCCTCATTTCATCCATTGATTTTCTGTCCTCAGACTTCAGTTTTGAGCTTCTTGAACTTGCTGTGAACGTTACTTATTCCTATATGCACGACAGTGACAAACAGCAAGTTTCAGACAGCGATACCTTTGAGGATGAGGAGGAGGTTGAGGAGAGATTCACAGGAGACTCAAGTCTGTCTGTGGTGTCTAATTCCTTAAAATTAAAAGAAAATCTCCACTCTATGCGTATCACTAGCTACTGACCTCTCTCTGTCCTCCCCTTTGGAGTCAAATTTCTCCGAAGGATGGTCTAAACTTTCTGTCTCCACACTCTCAGCCCCACACACTCGTCAGCCTGCTCTCATCTGGTGTCTGGTCCCAGCAAGACAGGGAAGCAAGTGTTTCCAAGATCCCCTGACGATCTCCAGGGAGCAACAAAGTTGTGTGTCTATACACACCTTCACACATGTGCACACACACACACACACACACACACACACACTGTTTCAGGCATTGGAAACATGTGTGGCGGTGATATCCAGTTTTAGTAAATCTTACCATTGTTCCTTATTTGGTTCAGATTTTCTTTTAAGGTGCTTCTCTCTCACAGTCCCATCTAATTCATTTCCTCTGTAATATTCTCTATCATGCCCTTGCCCTGCCATGGAGACTGGGGCCCTGTGTCACAGCCACCCTGAGGCACAGTTCATCCCAGGCTTACCCACTGTCCAGCCATATGACCTGAATGGGTTCTAAACTGCCCATGCCTCCGTTTCCTCCACCCCAGGATTGGTGGTGGTGAGATGAGCTGATACATGCAAAACTCTTGGAACAGAGCAGATGTGTCTCCCACGCTTGCACTTGGCTTGTTGTAGGGGACAGCCTGGGGGTCTGCATGTCCCCTCTCTAACCTTCCCACCCTGAGGGCAGAGGGAAGCTTTGAAAACACAGACATGCTGAAGTCACTGAATCAGCATAACACACTATAAGCTGCTCTCCACTATCTCCAGAACCACTGGCTGGCTGGCCAGGTCCCCAAGGCCTGTGTAGCCTGGTCTTACCACCTGATCCATATCACCTTCCACTCATTTGCTGTTGTCAACCAAACCATCCTCCTCACATGGCCTTTGGGTGTTCTGTGTCTTTCTCTTGACCTAACAGCCATTTTCTGCCTTCAACTCAGTTGCCTCTCAGAGCCCACCTTCCCTCCAGGCTGAGCCTCCCCTGCAGGTGAGTGTGTTAGGGGCTCTCAGAGTGTGACATGCTTTCATCACAGTGTGTGATGGCACGGTTGTTGATTCATTCAACAGTAATTTATTTTTTAATTAATTTTTTCAAATGCCATTAAAAAATGTTTTTTTGGCTCTTCTGACTCTTTGCTGCAGCATGGAGGCTATTACTTGTGGTGTGCAGGCTTCTTCTAAATGTGGCAGGTGAGGGTTTCTCTAGCTGTGGTGCTCAGGCTTCTCCTGTGGAGCATAGGCTTTAGCGTGTGGGGCTCAGTAGCTGTGATATGCAGTCTCTCTGGCTGCAGTGTGAGGGCTTATTTGCTCCAAGGCATGTGGGATTTTGGTTCCCCTACCAGGGATTGAACCCGTGTTTCCTGCATTGGAAGGCAGATTCTTAACCCTTGGACTATCAAGGAAGTTCCAACAGTAGTTTATTGAGCATCTGCTATGTGCTGGGACCTGTGCTTGATGCTGGGACATAGCGTGGGACACAAAAGCCTGGTCCCTTTGTTCAAGGACTCTTGATCCTTTGGGAAGCAGTACTGAACTGTGAGCATGGCGATGTTGCCGAGGAAAGTTGCATTCATCATGGGATTATATGATGGGTGTTTGACCTAACTGGGGGCCTCTTGAAGCTTCTCTCAAATCCTAAAAACAAATCAGAGCTTAACCTAGACAAGAAAGGGTAGAAGTTCAGACAGAGGGAACAGCTTATTCAAAGACCCCGAGGCAGGAAAAAACAAGACACTTTTGATGGAACAATGATTTAAAGGGCAAATGAGGGAGAGGAGTGACAGGAAGAATGAGAAAGGTCTGTGAAGCTGCTAGAAGGGAAGAGCACCAGGGAGAAAAAGAGCCTTAAGGCTCACCAATGTGGCTTGGAAGCATGTCAGTGATCCATATCAGATTGCAAGTTTCAGGGAAATGATGAGAGTGGCAGGACTAGGGAAGAGTTTGCTTGTCTCAAGCAGCAAAAGGTCTAACGACAGGGAGTCCATGACCGGTGCTTGGCTCAGCCTTGCCCTGGGAAGCAGGCTCTCTCTCTCCTTTTGCTCTTTGGCCTCTGCATGAGGTTTGTGACCGCAAGCATTGCCTCAAGATCACAAGGTGGCTGCTGCTCCTCTAGGCCTCACATGTTTCAAAAGAGAGAGAAGTTATATTGTTGTTGCTATTGATGTTTAATTGAGGAAGGGTGACTACCTCAGGACTTTTGCCTATCTCTAACTGGCTGCTGAGATAGCACCATTCCTACAGGTTGGGATGTTATTTTCAGCTGAATACGTCACTACTCTAACTAAAATGTTTTTGTTTTAAAAGGAAGTGTCTGACCTGGAGGATATAAACTGAGAACAAGCATGAGGCCTCTGTTGGTACCAAGGCCCTGTATCCTCAGAGTTCAGGCAGAGGAGAGTAATCTGCTCTGAGTCCCTCCGTGGTGGTTGCCAAAACTGTTGACTTAAAAAAGTAGTCACAACCTAGAAGTTGAAAGCTATGTTTTATTTGGTGGGGATTTTTAGAACTTCAAGCTCCCAGGAGACAGCATCTCAAGTGACTCCGAGAGAATTGATTCAAGGAGAGGAAGAAGTTATATAGAAACTTGCAGCAAGGGGTGGGTAGTCTGAACATCAAAAATTGTTATCTAAGAAAAACCAGACATTTCAAGTTAAGGAATTTAACATTTTTCTATGTATGAGGAGATGCAAGAATCTGGGCTTACTGAAATCATTCTTTTCATATATATCTCAGCTGCCTGGGGCCAGCATGCTGTGATTTGATTATTCACATCCTTAGTTCCTCGATCACTGTAGGGAGTGGTATCCAACTTGGTGGATACCAGGCATTGTTCTGCCTGGGCTCAGAAATTCACATTTGGAAGGTTGGAATCCCTGATGGCTGCAACATCCTTGTTTAGTAATATGTCAGAAAATACTCCATTTCACAGGTAGAGCTCTAGGTGGGCTTTAAGAGAGGGGCTTCAGAATCTGCCCTCAAAATCAATCTCTAGGTTCAGCCTACCTGAAGTGGGCAACCTGCAGCTCTGTCACATGGTTCCAATGAGCAGGAAATTCCCGAGACTTTTCATCTTCTCTCTTTGCACAGGAATTCAGGCCACTCATGTACATGAAGGGGCCAAGGTAGAGCTTTTTTACTTAAAAAAAAAAAGAAAAGATGAAAACTTTTCATTTACTTGTTAAAAAACACATCAAACCACCCTGACAAACTTATGTCAGGCAGAAAGTGGATCATGGCTGTTGGCAGGTGGGCCATTGATCTCTGACAAGGAGAGCCTCCACCAGCTGGAACCTGTCTACACTTCTCAAGGGCAGTGCCATGGAAATAGCAAGGTAAGAGCTATTGTGGGCAGTGCCCCCCCCCCCCATTATAGACAAGGGTGCACGCCGAAGGTGGGCAGCAATGAAGAGCTCTGCTTACCCACAGAGGAGGCCCCTCCTCTTTCTTCATTCACCAGTGGGAGGGAGATCAAGGGATAGCTCGTATTAGGCATGAGTTAGGCTCAATTCAAGGATGCAGTGCAGGCAGGGAGTCACCCTCTCTACCCTTTCTTATCAGACTGAATGGGTCACCTCCCTTGGAAAGCCCTCCTGAACTACTGGGGCCCACACTGTTCTTTTTCTTTAGCCATTTCCTGAGTCTCTGTGCCCAACCCAGGCCGAGCCATGCTCATTCCTCATTTTCTACTATAACGAGACAGATGAGGCCAAGAAAAACAGCCCATGCTTCTCCTTTTCTCAGGGGAGGGCAGCTGGGAAGGTACCAACGGACAGAGAGAAGTGCTTCTGCTCTGAATGCCAGCAGGTGCACCTGTGATGCTGAAAACTTAGCCTCTGTGCACCGGTGCTGAATAGAATAACAGAGACAGTTTTAAGTAGAGTAGAAAAGGATCACTTTATTGTTTTGCCAGGCACACAGTGAGCTCTTGTCCCTCAAAAGCTGTGTGTCCCAGTGTCAAAGGATTTGGTGAGGAATTTTATAGTAATAGTTCAAGATCCTTACTGATAAGGATCAGGGTGTATGCAGGGCCTGCACTCCTTTAATCTGGTCTCAAGAGGTAATTCTCTGGTATGAAGAATGCAAGCATCTTCTGTTTGATGGGCAGAAGTGCACTACCTGCCACGGACTGTGCAGAAGTGTGGCCGAGAGGAGCTACCCCTCACCAACTAGGGGCGGTGACTGAAGGTGAGAGGCTGCCATGGCACAGGAGCAGCCTAGAGGAGCTACCCCCCGACCAAGGTCAGGGGCGGAGGCCAAGAGGAACAGCCCCACGTCCAAAGAGCAGCAGCTGCGCTGGCACAGGAGGGGCAAGAGGAGCTACTCCACGTCAGGAGGGTCGGCCGTGAAGAGATACCCCTCATCCAAGGTAGGAAGCAGTGACTGCGCTTTGCTGGAGCAGCCATGAAGAGATATCCCACGCCCAAGGTAAGAGAAATTCAAGTAAGACAGTAGGTGTTGCTAGAGGGCATCAGAGGGAAGACACACTGAAACTGTAATCACGGAAAACTACTCAGTCTGATCACACGGACCACAGCCTTGTCTAACTCAGTGAAACTAAGCCATGCTGTGTGGCGCCACGCAAGATGGGCGGGTCATAGTGGAGAGGTCTGACAGAATGTGGTCCACTGGAGAAGGGCATGGCAAACCACTTCAGTATTCTTGCCTTAAGAACCCTAAGAACAATATGAAAAGGCAAAATGATAGGATACTGAAAGAGGAACTCCCCAGGTTGGTAGGTGCCCAATATGCTACTGGAGATCAATGGAGAAATAACTCCAGAAAGAATGAAGGGATGGAGCCAAAGCAAAAACAATACCTAGTTGTGGATGTGACTGGTGATAGAAGCAAGGTCTGAGCTATAAAGAGCAATATTGCATAGGGACCTGGTATGTTAGGTTCATGAATCAGGGCAAATTGGAAGTGGTCAAACAGGAGATGGCAAAAGTGATCATTGACATTCTAGGAATCAGCAAACTAAAATGGACTGGAATGGGTGAATTTAACTCAGATGACCATTATATCTACTACCGGGGGCAGAAATCCCGTAGAAGAAATGGAGTAGCCATCATGGTCAACAACAGAGTATGAAATGCAGTACTTGGATGCAATCTCAAATATGACAGAATAATCTCGGTTCGTTTCCAAGGCAAATCATTCAATATCACTGTAATCCAAGTCTATGCCCCAACCAGTAATGCTGAAGAAGCTGAAGTTGAACGGTTCTATGAAGACCTACAAGACCTTTTAGAACTCACACCCCAAAAAGATGTCATTTTCATTATAGGGGACTGGAATGCCAAAGTAGGAAGTCAAGAAACACCTGGGGTAACGGGCAAATTTGGCCTTGGAATATGGAATGAAGCAAGGCAAAGGCTAATAGAGTTTTGCCAAGAGAACACACTGGTCATAGCAAACACCCGCTTCCAACAACACAAGAGAAGACTCTACACATGGACATAACCAGATGGTCAACACTGAAATAAGATTGATTATATTCTTTGCAGCCAAAGATGGAGAAGCTATATACAGTCAGCAAAAATAAGACCAGAAGCTGACTGTGGCTCAGATCATGAGCTCCTTATTGCCAAATTCAGACTTAAATAGAAGAAAGTAGGACCACTAGACCATTCAGGTATGACCTAAATCAAATCCCTTATGATTATACAGTGGAAGTGAGAAATAGATTTAAGGGCCTAGATCTGATAGATAGAGTGCCTGATGAACTACGGATGGAGGTTTGTGACATTGTA
Source organism: Madoqua kirkii (assembly GCA_006408675.1). Lineage (NCBI taxonomy): Eukaryota > Metazoa > Chordata > Mammalia > Artiodactyla > Bovidae > Madoqua > Madoqua kirkii. The sequence goes on from SJYC01137218.1 coordinate 10,200, forward strand.
CAGGATACAGGGATCAATACCATCCCCATGGAAAAGAAATGCAAAAAAGCAAAATGGCTGTCTGGGGAGGCCTTACAAATAGCTGTGAAAAGAAGAGAGGAGAAAAGCCAAGGAGAAAAGAGTCCCAAAGAATATTAAGGAGAGATAAGATAGCCTTCCTCAGTGATCAATGCAAAGAAATAGAGGAAAAGAACAGAATGGTAAAGACTAGAGATCTCAATAAAATCAGAGATACCAAGGGAACATTTCATGCAAAGATGGGCTTGATAAAGAACAGAAATGGTATGGACCTAACAGAAACAGAATATATGAAGAAGAGGTGGCAAGAATACATGGAAGAACTGTTCAAGAAAGAACTTCATGACTCAGATAATCACTATGGTGTGATCACTCACCTAGAGCCAGACATCCTGGAATGTGAAGTCAACTGGGCCTTAGAAAGCATGACTACGAACA
>SJYC01137220.1:0-12016 GCA_006408675.1 Madoqua kirkii
AAATAGATAAATTGGAGTTCTACAAAATTAAGAATATTTGTGTATCCAAGTAACAAACATTGGTGAGGATGTGGGAAAAAGGGAACCCTCATATACTGTTGGTGGGAATGTAAATTGGTGCAGCCACTGTGGAAAAGAGTATGCAGGTTTCTCAAAAAATTTAAAATAGATCTACCATATATATGACCCAGCAATTCCATTCTTTGGTATACAGCTGGGAAAAAAGTATAATTCTAAAAGATACATGCCCCACAATATTCATAGTAGCAGTTTCATAATTGCCAAGGTATAGAAGCAACCTAAGTGTCCATCAACAGATGAACAGAAAAAGAAGAAGTAGTATATATATGCAATAGAATACTTCTTAACTGTAAAAAAGAACAAAATTTTCTCATTTTCAGAAATATGGAGAGTCCTGGAGGGCATTATGCTAAGTGAAATAAATTAGACAGAGAAATACAAGTGCTATATGTTATCACTTATATGTGGAATCTAAAAAATATATAACATAACAAATTAGTGAATATAGCAAAAAAAGAAGCAGACTCACAGATATAGAGAACAAACCAGTGGTTACCAGTGGGGCAGGGAAAGGGCAATACAGGGGTTGGGGGGAGGGAGGTACAAAGTTCTGGATACAAGATAGGTTACAAAATATTGCATGACACATGGAATATGACACACAGTCAATATTTTGTAATAATCACTAATGGAGTGTAATCTTTAGGAATGTGTAAAATAATAAACAGTTAAAAAAGAGAAAAAAAATTTTTGTATCAAAGGATACTGTCAAGAAAAACTACAACCTATAGAATGACTAGAAATATTTGCAAACCCTACATTTGACAAAGGCTTAATATCTAGTATATATAATAAACTCTTACAACTCAAAAAATAAAAGACCACCCAATTAAAAGATGAGCAAAAAAACTGAATGAACATCTCTCTACAAAGACATACAAATGACCAATAAACACATGAAAACATGCTCCACATCATTAGTCATTATGGAAATGCAAATTGAAGCACAATGAAATGCTACTTCATACACAGTAGGGTGGCTATAATAAAGAAAAGTGTTGACAGGATATTAAAGAATTGATACCCTCATATATATTGCTGGTATATATGTTAAATATTGTAGGTATTATGGAAAACTTTTCAGTTGTTCCTCAGAAAGTTAAACATAGCATGCTCATGTGATTCAGCAATTTCATTCTTATGTATATATCCAGAACTGAAAAGTGGTAATCAAAGAAATAGTTGCAGACAAATGTTCATAGTAACACTATTCACATTAGCAAAAGGTGAAAACACTCCATATGTCCACCCACTGATGAAGGATAAACAAAATGTAAATCCATATAGTGGGTTATTATTCACCCATAAAAGGAATGAAATGTTAATATGTACCATTAATGCTAATGGTACAAGAAAGATGAACCTCAAATACTTTATGGTGAGTGAAAGAAGCCAGTCACAAAAGTCCATATATGATTTCATTTATATGTGAAATGGTCAGAACAGGTCACATTAATAAAGGTAAGGTAATTAATAGTTGTCAGAGACTGGGGGAAGGGGAAATAAATAGTGAAGAAAATATTTATCTAATACAAAATAATGCAGTAGAAGAGAAATAGAAACAAAAAAGATATGGGACATATAGAAAACAAAAAGTAAAATGGCAGAAGTGAATCTAACTACATCAAAGTTAACATTAAATGCAAATAGATTAAGCAATCCAATCAAAGGAGTTTGCCAGATCAGAAAAGAAAAAAAACCCTACTATTTACTGCCTACAATAGACCCAATAGATTCAAAGACACAAATAGGTTGAGAATAAAGAACAGAAAAAGCTATATCATGGAAAGAGCAGTGAGAAGAAACCTGGAGTGGCTTTAAAACAAACAAAGAACTGTTACTAAGACAAAGAGAAACATTCCATAAGGATAAACAGGCCAATACATTGGGAAAATAATATAAATTTATATGCAGTTAACAAGAAAGTTACAAAAATACATGAAGCAACCAGTGACAGAAATGAAGGACAAAATGGACAATTTATTGATATTATTTGGGGTTTTCAATACAACACTTTCAAAAATGTATAGAACAATTAGCAGAATATCGACAAGGAAATAGAAGACTTTAACAACAGTGTAGACCAACTAGACATTACAGATATCTACAGAACAACAACAACACCCAACAACGATAGAAAAACCCTTCTCATGGACATAAAACACTCCCCAAGACCACAAAGAAGGGCATAGAATAAATCTCAGTGCATTTTAAGGAACTGAAATCATACAGTCTATGTTCTTCAACCACAATGGTATGAAATTAGAAATCAACACAACCATGTGGGTACTAAACAACACATCCGTAACTAACCAATGAACAAAAGGAGAAATCACAAAGGAAATTAGACTATACTTTCAGATGAATGGAAATGAATACACAACATAAAACTAATGGGATTGAATGAAAGCAGTGTGATTAGAGGAAAATTTGTACCTGAAAACACTTATAAAAGAAGAAAGATTTCAAGTTAGTAACCTCACCTTCCACCTTAAGACACTGGAAAGAGAAGAGTAAAATAGCCTAAAGCAAGAAAAAGAAAGAAAATAATAAATATTACAGGGAAAATTAGTGAAATAGAAAATAGAAAATTAAAATGAATGTCAATAACAACAAAAGTTGGTTTTTCAAAAAGCTCAACTAAATTGACAAACTTCTAGCTAGACTTAGCAATTAAAGGAGAGAAGAAAATCAGTAATAAAACTGAAGATGTGATTACCAACATTACAGAAATAAAATAATTATATGAGAATGTTATAAACTGTATTTCAACAAGTTAATAACTTATATGAAGTGGATAAATTACTAGAAAGTCAGAATGCACCTAAGCTGACTCAAGGGAAAAATAGAAATAGGCCCATAAAACTAAAGAGATTGAATAAGAAATTGAAAACTATCCATAAAGAAAAGCCTATGCCCATATGGCTTCTCTGGTGAACTCCACCAAACCTTTAAAGTGGAACTGCTGCTGCTGCTGCTGCTAAGTCGCTTCAGTCGTGTCCAACTCTGTGCGACCCCATAGACAGCAGCCCACCAGGCTCCCCCGTCCTGATTCTCCAAGCAAGAACACTGGAGTAGGGTCCCATCACCTTCTCCAATGCATGAAAGTGAAAAGTGAAAGTGAAGTCGCTCAGTCGTGTCCTACCCTCAGCAACCCCATGGACTGCAGCCTACCAGGTTCCTCCATCCATGGGATTTTCCAGGCAAGAGTACTGGAGTGGGTTGCCATTGCCTTCTCTGATAAAAGAGCTAATCCTTCCAAATTCATTCTATGAGGCCATTATTATCCTGATACAGAAACAAGACAACGGGATCTCAAGCAAAGAAAAACTATAGATGAACATTCCATATAAATACAGACAAAAACATCTTTGAAACAGTAGTAGCAAGCTGAATCCACAAACATTAAAAAGATAATAAACCATGACTAGTGGGGATCAATATAATACATCACACAAATTGAATGAAGGAAAAAAACTGCATGATCATCTCAATTGATGCAGATAAAGCATTTGATAAAATTCAGCATTCTTGCATGATTAAAAACACACACACACACACACTCAGCAGACTTAAGAGAGGTAAACTTCCTCAACCTGACAAAGGATGTCTACAAAAAATCCACAGCTTCTATAATATTTAATGCTGAAAGACTGAATGTGTTCTAGCTAAAACTAGGAACAGGGATATATGTTGTCTCTACTTTTATTCAACATTTTATTCTAGGTTCTAGGCAAGGCAGTTAGACAAGAAAAAGAATCAAAAGGTATCCAGATTGGAAAAGAAAGGGTAAAACTATTTATAGATTACATGATTTTATATTTAGAATATTAAAATAAAGAATCCAATAAAAATATATTAGAAGTAATAAAGAATTTAACAATGTTCAGTTTAGTAGCTCAGTCATGTCCGACTCTTTGTGACCCCATGAACTGCAGCATGCATGGCCTCCTTGTCCATCACCAAATGTTACAAAATACAAAAATCAACATACAAACCCAATTATAAAATACAAAATAAAATTCTATTTACAATGATAGAATAAAGTATTTAGGATTTTTTTTTTGTAACATAAGAAAAAAATAGTCAGTTTAATAATTACAACAATGTAGCATGAGTAGTCAAGGGCAGGACACTGGCAGGGGCGTTTGTGGAGCATCCCCACGGCTGTGAACGGGGTCCTTGAGCATCCTACAGAAACATGGGCACGGGCATTGGGGGCCCACAGGGAGTTCCCAACAATGACCCAACCTGCTGCATAGAACCTCTCCCGGCCGCGTAAGGCTCCAGTATGTCCCCTCCCGCCTGGGCGAGGACATGGCTCCATCTTCTCGTCCATGGAAGGTAGAGGCAGAGGTGACTGCAGCAGGCAGACAACCCTTTCCTGACATCCCCTGGGACCCCGAGCCCCTCAAAGGTCCCACGGAGACACAATTGCAGTCCACTAACAACAGAGCAGGTTTGCAGAAAGAACCCACTCAGATGCATCATCTCTGCTCCTTAAAAACCTTAGTAAAACCCTGGGACCCAGGAAGGATGTGTTACACAAGCATGTCAATGGCTACCCCTCGGGAGAAGGGGCAGTAAGAACACACGTGTGCCCCCTCGGTGCTAAAGTTAACAGTTAAGGCAGGTTCTGTGGGTGCCCCGTCAGGGTGTGGGCGGCAATACCATCTGTCACAAAGTGCTAGAGAGTCAGGTGATGAAGTGGTTCCTGAGTTAGAATTTGCTCGAGACAGCAAACTTCAGTACACTCGATTGGATTTTTTCCCACTGAGAGGTCTCACACATCACCAAAGGGGCCTACTGTGAAAACAGGGCTTACAAAACACCCCAAGGACTATTTTTTCTAGCCCTACCATTAACGAACAAAATAAAATGCTAGGCACAAGAAGTCTGCAGTTCTCATTACAAGGTCAAGTGTCATCATAGTCAACGTTGGCCCCCGGACACACCCACTGAGTACGGGAGCCTGAGGGCGGGGCAGGCGGGGACCACGGGCGCCCAGACCTGCAACTGCTTGGAACTCACACGGACGTCTGCCAGCCTGACTCAGTGAGAGGGGCGCAGGTCAGAGTTGCATCTAATGCCACGTGGGACGCCCACGACGTCTCTGATTTAGGAGCTGGGGCTTGGGCTTTTAAGGACACTACACTTATCATTTAAATGTTCATCTCACTTTACAAACGACCTCTTCAGAAGAGTGGGGCAGAGGAGCAGGTTCCATGAACCAGTTGGACCCCGGGCTGGGCTCCAGGCCCCGAGGACAGGCTCCCTCCTCCAGGCCCTGGCCATCTGGACTCAACATGGGGTGGGTTGGGGGAGGGTCCTCGTCTCAATCCGGACTCCTTGGGGAATCTCAGGCATGTTCTATTGCTGTACTTTTACAGAAACAGTGCAGACACTGCTTTCTCAGTGAGCACGGAAGGCCTGCCCAACACCCTGGATGGGACAGAGTGCCCACCTGCGCCTGGCAGCATGTCCTCACAGGCTGCAACAACGTGCAGTAAATAACACACTTTATTTACAAGCTCCAGTGAGCTCTCTCCTTCTGGGAGGACAGGACAGTGCACCTGACCGAGTTACCAGACCAGCCCCCACACCAGGCACCCTCCGCCAGGCATGTGCTCACATGAGGCAGACGTGGACATACCTGTCACGGGACCCAGTGGCAGCAGACATGGTTCCTCATGTTCAGGGCTGAGGCCCAGACCTCTGGGTTCAGCCTAAGTGAGGCACAAGGCAACTGTAACCCTGGTCTACCAGGAGACTGGGATGGGAAGACGGGGCTTCTACAGATCTAACCAGGTGAGCTGCAGGCAGACACCGTGGGAAGTGTTTCTGGAGCACTGTGGGGGGTGGGGTAGGGGTGGGGGGAGCATAGCAGGCACCCTCAGAAACACCTGTGTGTCTCCAGCCTCTGGTCCCCACGAATGGTGAGCAAGAGACCCAGGGTGCAGGACCAGAGAGGTTAGTGGAGGGACTGCAGCCCAGGAGTCAGTCCAGACAGAACCACGATCATATGCATTCAGAATGGGGTATTTACAGGGAACGTATACATAATATTTACACATGTGCACTCAGAGCCTGCAAGTCCAGATGCCATCGCTGCACTTATAGCAAAACGAGGTACTGGATGTGGAGGGGGAGACATGCAGTCTGGCCTCAGCACCTGTACCTCACAGCCACCCCAGGCTGCACATCTCCAAGTGCAGAAAGCAGCGGCTGTGCAGCCCCTCCCTGCAGCCCTGAGTGTCATGGGCCAGTGTCGCGGGGCTCCAGCTCAGTCTCATAACCAGTCTTGATGAAGCACCAGGACACCCCTCAGAGGTTCATCTCATCCCAAGCAGGGTCATTCAGGTTCTTGAGAACCTTCCTCACCAGTTTCTCCAGGTCTTTGCAGGCTCTCTGCTTCTCCTCCAGAGACTTTATCTTCTTGTTGTCCTGTCGTAACTCCTGGACTTCATCTTCTAGTGTGTACACGGTGTTAACGAGACTCTTTTCTTCTGTCACTGTCTGACCGTTACTTTTAGTTTCTTCAACTATAATTTTCTCTTCTTCTGGAAGCAAAACTTGTGGAGCAGATTCTTTGCATGAACTTGAGTTGAATGTCTGCCATGTCTTGGTGCTGGTGCAGTAAGCCTTGATGACCTTCAGGATCTGAGCATCCTCCTCCAGGGCAGCTGTGTTTTTCCTCACCGCAAACTCCTTGTCTGAAGGCTTCCACTCCAGCTTGTGCTTGGGGAGCAGCTTCTTCATGGTCTTGGGACATTTACTCAGGTCCTCTTTGTAGCAGAGGGCAGCCAAGGGCTGCAGGCGGGGGTGCAGGTCACAAGCAAGTCAGGCTCCAGGGCTTGGGGGTCTTTGGAGGCTCTAGGGGCCCCCTGCTGATTGATGGTGGTGTGTGGAGTGGTCGCGGGAGGAGTGGGGCAGCATGTGGTAGGCGGGCGTCAGAGCACAGGCTTGCTGTCTGCATGTTTGCTGGACCAGGTGATGGAGTGGGAAGCAAGGGTGTGAGACAGCACAGAGTGAGGCTTGATGGTGAGGTTTCCCGCCAGGGTGACCTTCTTCTGCTTCTGCAGATGGTCCACCCACTTGTGGAGGTCCTGCTGGTTGTTGCAGGACACCAAGATCCACTCGATCATGCTCCTTGATATTTCAAACACATTTCTATGATTTTCATTGTCCTTAAGCTTTGTGATTGTCATTCCTGTCATTGGTAACTTTCCTTGATATATAAAACCACTCATCCTAGGACTGACAGAGAACATTAGCAAAATATTTGGAAAGAGTAGAAGATAGCTTTCATTCTTTTCATCATTGCCGGCACACTGGATCAGGACCTGGGACATGTAAACAAAGCTGCCCAGGGTCTTGATGTTGTTCCCCTCCCAGCTCCAGACGGCCCTTGTCAGGATCTGCAGCTCCAACTCCTTCCTCTTCCACACCTCCTGACACTGTGCTGAATGGTTTTTGAAGGCAGTCATGGATTTCTGAATATCTTGTCTGTCTGGGTGATAATCCTCCATGTGTCTCTCCAGCTCCTTGAGCAGTGCAGGGTACTTGTCCAGGCACATGTGGACAGTGCTGCCAGTGGTCAGTATGAGAATCCCCGGGCTGCTGGTGTCAGGAGTCAGCATGGGGAATCCTGCCCATGGCAAAGGCCATGAGGAAGGGGGCCTGACAAAACACAAAGGTGGGATCAGGCCTCAAGGGTCCCCCCTGGATTTTCTTGAGCATCTACCCCCAGAACCAAAATCTGTCTGCTTTACTGTATTATGCTTTCCATCTACTCTTCTGACATTACAGGGGGGCTGTCCCCCCACCACCTTTTTCTGGAAAAAGTTAATTTAGAGCTTTTAGATAATAAGTCTCCTGGGCATAATAAGAGTGTTTCAATCCAAAACCCCCTCTGATGGCTTTCTAGCCTGCCTGCCAGACTCTTACAGCTGCGCATATGATTGTTTGCAGCCTCCCAACTGTGAGAGGCACAGGAAGCTTAAAACATCCTAGGAATGTAGGGGCTTCCAAGGAGTCAAAATCATTAGAATAGGACAGATTAAGGGTTTTGTTTGTTGAGCCAATACTTGCTGCCAAGTTTTCCTATCTTTTATTTATAGATATAGTTGGTATATAGAAAAAACAAGTAGTAGCCCTGGTATTAGCAACATTATATCTTTGAGTTAAGTACTTTCTTTGTTATGACCCACTGCACCTTTGTTCTACAGGAACATAAATTTATTTAGTACTTTGAGGATGATGCAGATTAAAGAAAAAACACTTCAAGGGAAAATGAGTTTTCTGGTTGATAGACAATTATCTAGGAAAAGAGCCATAAAAATGTTAACAGGCTCCCTGGCCAGAAGATGATGTAAAACCACCTGAGACCTTTTGTATATGGGAAGGTATGCAAAAAGAGAGCCTGGTCTCAATAAGGGTCAAGACTGCTGCCCCCGCAATAACTCTGCATATTCCAGTATTTCTTTGTGTACAACTTGGGGTATATAAGCTGCTTTTAAAAATAAAATTGTGGGTCTGGCACCGATGCTTGGCTCCCTCATGTTGTTCTTTTTTCCCTTTTCTGGGTGAATTCCCATCTGTAACGTGGAGGCTTACCGTGTCTACTTATTTGTCTTGGCTTCTAAGACCCACGCGAGAGGGAGCCCAAGGTGGGGCACCTTCCGCTATTCAAGCAGGTGCTGGTGGCTTACGTAGATGGTGCAAACTCCTTGTCTTGGAGTTTTATTGGTTCTCCATGTAAACCAAGTTATTCAGCATCTTTTCTCCACTAATTTTCCTACTACACTATTCTTTCCTAATCTCTCTTTATATCTCTAATAAATAAGTCTCTCCTCACCGACTCCATCCCCACTTTGCATTCCCTGTATCCACTGGGGCTGGACCCTGGCATGCTGGCACCCTTCATCTCTATGAACTCTCCCAGCTCCTCACTGTGCTCCGTTTGAATGCTGACTGTGGATGGTGGTTGGCACAGTATGCCAGGTACAGGGTCTTCATTTGTGGCATCAGGCTGAGGAAGCAGGCCCCGATCCTCTGTGTGTCTCTGGCATCTTGGTGCATTCTTCTAAAGACTGTACAAGCATTTTCTGGAAAAAACCATATTTCTTCAGATTTCCCATTAAATATGAAGTGTTTGCTGAACTTAACTTCTCACTGGTCTGCAGGGGCCGTAGGTAGATTGAAAGCAGTTTGAAGTTCTTTAGAATATTCATTTTCTGTTTCCAAAATATTCTGTAGCACCACATTGTAACAGCTTTTGTTAATGGCAGTCATATCAAACCCTTTGGGAGGGCTCTTCAAGATTCTGGGTAAGTAGTTGCTGGAGAACCAGCCAGTCCTGCCATTGTGCATGCCCTCCCACAAGCTCCCCTCCTCCACCCACGTGATGTGGATGATATTTCCTTTCGTGAAGGACAGCTTGTCTTCATTCGTCTGCTGGAAGTTAAACTTGGCTCTGATGGCCAGCTGATTGTTGCTATTATAGCTCACGTCCAAACTGCAGTACTGGCCCTGGAACAACTGTGAAGTCTTAACCGTGAAGGCTGTGGTCCCAGGGAATCAGAAGACTTGATCTGGTGGTAGGAGGGCCAGGCATACATGAAGTCGCTCCCCAGGCTGATGTCTGCTGTTACTTTGTTCAGCATCACTAAGGAGCTGAGGACCTTGTTGAAATTCTGCCCCTGATACAAATCATTTGCATCAGATGTCTCCAGCTGCAGGGACACCTAGCAGCCTTACAGGAACTCACGAATGTTGCTCAGGCACTTGCCCTTGCTCCAGGGCTCTGGGTGGACCTGCAACACAGAGCACAGGTGCTGAGCACTGTGCGTAGGTTGCAGGCGTGCCCAGAAGTAAGCCCAACGTGGACCCCTGCAGGCATACCTGCCCCTCATGTGACCAAGGCCGGTGGCCCTGGTGGCCTGGAGTGACCCTGGCCGCCCCCCAGATCCTGCACACTCCGCCACTGCCTCTCCTCATATTTAAGATCAACTTAACAAAAAAGTGCAAAACTTTTGAAAGAGGGGTCAAAGATAACAGCATAGGAAGACCCTGAGCTTGCCTTCTCATATATAGAGCAATTCCTGCTAAAGAACAACTAATTAGCTGATTGAACTGCTATTGCAAAGAGAAGCATAACATAGAAATGAGTAGAAAAGATGGGAACATGGAATCTACAAGGACTCACCCCTGATGTGGAGATAGGGAGGGATATTGTTGAGGAGTCAGAGGTAGGGAGAGTAGGGAGGGATATTGCTGAGGAGTCAGAGCACAGACTCACCCACCTTGAGACACAGTGAAAAAAGCCCTCAGCAATTTAAAAGTCATCTAGACTATAAATAAAGGAAATCTACTTACTAACCTTAGAGCTTTGGGTTAATGGGCAGAAAATTGGAGGGCTCACCAGGGTTGGAGTTATCAGTGAATACCCCAGGCATTCCCTCAGGCCCATGCCCACTCCAGCTCTAGTCATTTCACCAAGGGGAGTCTCAGGTGAAGTTGCCCCCAGCCACTCCCAGGCTTGTGCCTAATCCAGCTCCAGCTGTTCCACCATGAAGGCCTTGTTACAACACTTCCTGAGATTGCATCCAGCCCAAGCCCACCCTAGCCCCAGCTGTTTTGCCAAAGTGGCCCCAATGTGGCACACCCCACAAGGAATTACCCTGGCCCAGGCCTGTTCCAGCTCCAGCCTTCGCATCAAGGTGGTCTCAGGAACATCACTCTCTGGGAATCACCACCAGACCAACCCTCTTCAGCTCAAGCCACTCTGCCAAGGTTGCCTCAATTCAACACTCCCCAGGGACTTCCTTTGGCTTATGCCCACTCCAGTTTTACTAATCTGCCAAAGCTTCCAGTACAAGCAGTCTACACAGGGGATGTTCCCACACAAGGCCCTTCTTCACCTATTCATAGAAGCAAAGACCAAAAGCACACAAAATGAGGAGTCAGGAATATGTTCCAAATGGAGGAACAAAATAAAAGCCCAGAAAAATAAAACCCCAATGAAATGGAGATAAATAATTTACATAATAAAGAGCTCAAGAAACAATCATGAAGATACTCACTGAACTCAGCAGAGTGGAGGAACACAGTGAGAACTTCAACAAAGATTTTAAAAATATAGGGAAGAACAAACCAGAACTGAAGAATATAATAACTGAAATAAAATATATTCTAGAGGTAATCAACAACAGATTACATAATACAGAAGAATGGATAGGTTATCAGGAAGACAGAATAGTGGAAATCACTCAATCATAATAGGAAAAAAAAAAAAGAATTTTTTAAAGTGAGGATAGTTTAAGGGACCTCTGGGACAACATCGAGTGCTTTAAGATTCACATTATATGGGTCCCAGAAGGAGAAGAGACACAGGAAGGGATGGAAGACTTATTTGAAGAAATAATGGCTGAAAACTTCCCTAACTTGGGGAAGGAAATAGACATCCAGGTACAGGATGCACAGAGAGTCTCAAAAAGATGAACTCAAAGAGATTTGCACCAATTCATCACAATTCAAATGGCAGAAGTTAAAGAGATAATCTTAAAGGCAGCAAAGAAAAAACAACAACAACTAATCACATAAAAAAGAAACCCAATAAAACTATCAATGAAATTTTCAGAAGAAACTTTACAAATTTACAGGCTATAGTGCAGTGGCAGGATATACTTAAACTACTGAAAGGAAAAAACTTACAACCTAGAATAATCAATTCAGTGCAGTAGTCATTCAGAATTGAAGGACAGATAAAGAGTTTCTCAGATATTCAAAACTAGAGGAGTCCATCACCACTAAACTGGCCTTTAAGAAAATTTAAAGTACATTTTTAAGTTAAAAAAAGGCCACTACTAAAATAAAATATATGAAAGAAAATATCTCATTGATAAAGGCAATTAAAAAGCTAGTATATAGGTTA
>SJYC01137222.1:0-17619 GCA_006408675.1 Madoqua kirkii
CTTTGGAAAGAAAGATATACACCAGGATATAAAATAGATGAAACTGGAATATGTCAAGGCTTAACCATGAAGGGCCTTCCTTAACTTCTCAATCTAGTCTTGAGCCAACTAGTTCCTGAAAACATGACTCAAGACCAAGTCCCTTAAGACGTAGCTCCATATAATATGATGCAATCTTTTAAGACCACATATACAAACAGTAATATGCACTTTCTAAGGGTACATAAATAGGCATGTTTATGCATTAAAAAGTCTTGAAATATACACTCATTAAAAATAGGTCTACTTCTTAAAAGATAAGGAAGAGTCCAGCACAAATAAACGAATAATTTAATTTTTTAAGGAGATTACATGTATTACTTGTACATGAAAGTGTTTCTAATTCCATGACTTCATTAGATGCCATTAGACTTTTTTTCCTGGAAAAGAAGACTGTCCTCCTCAGTAAATACGTTGCTTTAAGTGTATCTGACATGTTTACTGAATGCATACTCTGAACCACCTAGGCAAATAAGTTATTCAAGGAACGAATCCTTAGGCTATTTCTAAAAGGTCATAAGCCAGAAATTTTCTTTTCAACATACACTTTAAAAAGACACTTTGATGTAGTGGCAAAGAAGCTAGGCTCAGAGTTATAAAGTTCTTGTCTTAAACACTGCAAGATGAATTGTAACTCTTTAATAAGTTACTTAATCCTCATTGTCCTCATCTGTAAAACATAGATGAGAATATCTTCACCTACATTTGTGGGGAAGATGAAAAAGAAATGTTTATAAATTAATTACCATAGTATCTGGTACCTAACAAATGGTCATTTGTTAGGTACAAATGGTCATTATGCTTTTCATGCTGAAATATTAACATGAAAGCAAGAATTTCATATAATTTCTTGCTAACAAAAAAGTATTAACAAAACTTTAAAAACACTTGAGTTAAATTCACTCACTCCAGTCCATTTTAGTGCGCTGACTCCTAGAATGTCGACGGACGTTCATTCCTGCCATCTCCTGTTTGACCACTTTCAATTTGCCTTGACTCATGGACCTAACATTCCAGGTTCCTATTCAATATTGTTCTTTACAGCATCAGACCTTGCTTCTGTCACCAGTCACATCCATAACTGGGTACTGTTTTTGCTTTGGCTCCATTCCTTCATTTTTCCTGGAGTTATTTCTCCACTGATCTCCTGTAGCATATTGGGCAGCTACCAACCTGGGGACTTCCCCTTTCAGTAGCCTATCATTTTGCCTTTTCATACTGTTCATGGGGTTCTCAAAGCAAGAATACTGAAGTGATTTGCCATTCCCTTCTCCAGTGGACCACATTCTATCAGACCTTTCCACCATGACCCACCCATCTTGGGTGGCCCCACATGGCATGATTTAGTTACACTGAGTTAGACAAGGCTGTGGTCCGTGTGATCAGATTGGCTAGTTTTCACCCTTATGGCAGAAAGTGAACAGGAATTAAAAAGCCTCTTGATGAAAGTGAAAGAGGAGAGTGAAAAAGTGGCTTAAATCTAAACATTCAGAAAACTAAGATCATGGCATCTAGTCCCATCACTTGATGGGAAATAGATGGAGAAACAGTGGAAACAGTGTCAGACTTTATTTTGGGGGGCTCCAAAATCACTACAGATGGTGATTACAGCCTGGTGATGTTTACTCCCTGGAAGGAAAGTTATGACCAACATAGATAGCATATTGAAAAGCAGAGATATTACTTTGCCAACAAAAATCCATCTACTCAAGGCTATGGTTTTTTCCAATGGTCATGTATGGATGTGAGAGCTGGACTGTGAAGAAAGCTGAGCGTCAAAGAATTGATGCTTTTGAACTGTGGTGTTGGAGAAGACTCTTGAGAGTCCCTTGGGCTGCAAGGATATCCAACCAGTCCATCCTAAGGGAGATCAGTCCTGGGTGTTCATTGGAAGGACTGATGCTAAGGCTGAAATGCCAATACTTTGGCCACCTCATGTGACGAGTTGACTCATTGGAAAAGACCCTGATGCTGGGAGGGACTGGCGGCAGGAGGAGAAGGGGATGACAGAGGATGAGATGGTTGGATGGCATCACCGACTTGATGCACATGAATTTGGGTGAACCCAGGGAGTTGGCAAAGGACAGGGAGGCCTGGCATGCTGTGATTCATGGGGTCCAAAGAGTCAGACATGACTGAGCAACTGAACTGAACTGAACTGAAAAACACCTACTTTTAAAGGATAACATAAACTCAGACAATCTAAGTAATGTAACAGTGAAACTAGTAATTTTAAGTCCATCAGGTCTGTGCAAGTGAAAAATGAAAAATTCCATTAATTTGGCAGAGAAACTTCCATTCTGATACATGCAAATTATGTATTTCTAATCTTTATTCCATTTTTTAAAAAAGTTTTAATCATCTTAGTTCACAGACTGAAAATGTTCATATTCAATTCATACACATTATTAAGCTGTACATCACTACTCTTCTTGAAGAATATGCTAACTATCCAACTTATTAATATGCCAACGCTGCTCAATGATGCTTTCCACAGTTAATTGGCTAAGAAATCTTATCCCCAATACTGTAATGAAGAAGTTCACACTGAAGTTCACAGGAAAGCTTGGATAAAGATCTATAGTTAATTTTTTTGAAACTACTATTTATTTTGAGTTGTTATCTCTATTTTGTTATGAAAATAGTCAGCATTTATATTTTACCTTATCATAACCCACTATAATTTATCACAAAGTAACTTCATCTTAGATCAGATATCCAAACACATTGCTTAATTCCATAGATAATGATTTAGCACCTAATATATTCTAGGCTGAAAGATTAAAAATTCATTCCTAAAAAGGGGTAAGAAAGTAATTTTCTTATACATATTAAAAGGCAGATATGTTAGAGAAAAAGTCTACAGAATCAAATGAAGTTAACAAAATTTGCTAAAACTTTAACGTCAGTCTCCTGAAAACGTTTAAATTCTCCACTGAATCCTTTGATGTTAACCAACATTAATATCTCGACAATTTATCTTATTTATGTGATATGTATACGTGCACATATGCATTGCGTGTTTCTGTGTATATAAATCACTTGCTTCTAGTAAATTATCTCCTCTGCAAGTGACATATCTGCTGCAAAACAAATAAACCTAAATCCTGTAAATTCAGGAAAATATGTTCCCTGTGCCTCCTTTATAATTTTCTGTCACAAAACAAAAGAATTACAACAGGCACAGAATGAGGTCTATTTCTTCAACAGCTATAATGGTTAACTGGTTCTTAATTACTCTCTCATGTAGTTTTGTAATGTTACTTCAGCTAAAGAATACTTTTCAAAACTTAATTTTCATTGATTCTATTCCCTCAGTTCTTTCAAAGAGTGATGTCTAGTCTCAGATTTGATGTAGATTATCTTCCTGCTGCTAGTGGAGGTAAGAAAATTCAACAGAGCACAACTCTTTGCTACATTTAGCGGAGTATACAAAGCATAGCAAACCTCCATCAGTAAAACACTAATAAGTCAAATAAAGCATGGCCGTAACTGTAGTTTGTCATCTTTGTGAGGAACCACAATCTGCAATCACTGTAACGTGGCTCACCTGTTCATTTTTGCAAAGCCACACGCTGTTTCCACTTAACACAGTAAAAATTTTAGCTTTATAGCCTCTCAGTTCAAGATATCCACATTTCTCAGGTGCAATAGCAGCTTGAGACTGCGAAGAAAGGGCCTGTAACTTCAGTGCATTTAATAGTAGGCTGATCCAGTCATTTCTTTCCTCTGAAAACAAAAACAGGAGAAAATATACACCCATGCTTAATAAGCTATAAACACACAGAAATGTGGAAAAAGACTGACTTTCTCTGAAACAGATCATTTACAGATCCTTCCCCAGAACCACAATCTAAATGCTACTGTTGGCAGGGCAACAGCCCAATTCTGTTAGGTTATTAGCCATTCCTTGGTATTCATTGGCAGCTGGTTTCAGGACCCCCCGGGATACCTAACTCCGCAGATGCCCAAGTTCATAACAGTAAGCCTCGTGTATCCCCAAGTTCACCAACTACAGATTCCAGCAACCAAGGATCATAATGTCCTCGCTGTGGGACCCAAGGTTACAGAGGGCCGGCTGTAACCAACATCACTGGCTTCACTGGGCAGTTGAATAGAAATGCAAAATCCCGGCCCTCCTCCAGAATAGATGAATCATTATCTTCATTTTAAGATCTCCAGATGATGCATATCCATGTTAACATATAAGCAGCATTGTTAGATTACTCATGAGATTGGACTGTCTTTTTTAATATAAGAAAGTAATATGCCTACTGAACAGGTAACAAATTATACCCAGCAATACAGTTACTAAAATATCCAGAAAAGCTTGCTCTGTAGCAGGCATTTGGAACCAATTCAAGAGTGCGCTTGTCTTGATGTTCACTCACTCATACGTTTCACTAACAACAGCATCTCGTCTGTTAAAACTTGTTCTCTCCCACAAAAACTACATGACCTTCAACTGCAACACATGTGTTACAGACAAAGGAATTCAATCCAGTCCCCAGAGAGCAATCAAAGTTGTAAGCCAAGTTAGATATGAATACATAATAGAACACAGAACACTGTAAATGTCATACAAATGGTATCAAGTAATATATGAATCAACTCAATGGAGGTGAGTGATTTGCTGAAGGTCATATAGCAAGTTAGTATTAAAATTAGGAGAATCAAATGTTCTAAGTCTCAGACAATTCTTGACACTATGAGGGGCAAAAAAAAAAAAAGGATATTTGTGTGAGGTCTTGAGGATGAGGAGGAATTAAAAAAAAAAAAACTGGAGTTTGGAAGAAAAATAAGCAAAATAGTATTTTAAGGAGAGGAAACAAACAATGAACATCTGCTCAGGGGATAATTTATAAATAAGTAAATTTACAATTTGAATTCACAAAGAAGTGATGGGAAATATGGCTGGAGATCCTATAGTGCCTAGGATAAGGAATTTGGTCTTTATTATGGAAGCAAAAGAAAACTATCTCAGAATTCTTAGCAAGAAAGGGACAAGATTAGGATGATGACAGAACAAACTGGAAGGCAGAGGTCAGGAATAAGGCAATAGAGACTTAAAGTACAATGAAAATGGAAAAAAACAGCTGTGGTTCTGAATATGTCTGAGTATGTTTGACAGGTGTTCATCAAAAACTGAATTACTCAGAATAAAAGGTAGCTTGGAATCATGAATCTACCAAAGAAAATAGAAGGTTCTATTAACAGAACCACCTGAGGTTTTCAGCACCCTAGCATGAGCATCTAGCAGATGGATAGCAATAGGTAAGTAAAGGCAATCCATACAAGAGAATACTCATGATTGTGGATGAGTGTTTAATCTAAAAGGAGAAGAAATGGCATACACTTGAGGTATAACTGATTCTAGGAGGATGGAAAATGGGCCAGGAAGAAAAAAAAATGTAAAAGTGGTTTTACCAAGGTGAAAAGGAAAACAAACAAACAGACTGAATTCCAGGTAGGAAAAAATTTTGAGAAGGAAAAGAGTAAGGTGGACCCAAGTTTGGTAAACTTCCTAGTATCTCAGATCCTTTTAAGACAGGTCTGGTTAGAGGTAATGCCACTGTAGATTGAAATTAAGTCTCCATATTTGACTTACTTGTATTTCAACATGGATCCCCAGTTATTTTGTAATACAAGTCTTAATTTTTAACGTATCTTCATTCTTGCTCACCTTCAAAACTACCAAAGCTATTTAGTTGTGTCTTTAATGACTAAGGCCAAAGTATTTATTAAAAACTCATTTAATGATATTTTATTGCAGGTATTACATAATCCCCAAATAACAGTGCTTATTCCTATAAATCAGGACTCAAGTTTCTCCAGCATCATTATAAAGTAAAAGACATGAAAATATTCAGGAAACTAAGCCTATGTCAATTCATAGTAGCTACTCTACATTTTGTTATTGTTTAGTCACTAAATTGTGCCTGACATTTTGGGACCCCATGGAATGTAGCCCGACAGGCTCCTCTGTTTATGGGATTTCCCAGGCAAGAATACTGGAGTGTGTTGCCATTTTCTTCTCCAGGGGATCTTCCCAACCCAGGGATTGAACCCACATCTCCTGCACTGGCAAGAGGATTCTTCAACACTGAGCCACTTGAGAAACCCTACTCTCCATTTTACATCTGCACAGATAGACTGCTCTGGGATAATGTGTTACATTTTCAGTAACAGCAACACACTTTCCACTTGGTGATTATTTGTGATCATTAAGTACACACAGATATTCCTGCCAAGTAAATGGTATATAATGTTTTCTGTTTGTTTATTTATGCTAATCCACACAAATCATTGACTTTGAAATGTAGGCCATAATTTAATGAACTGGGCTAAAGTGATTTTGGTTTTCAGACTACTATTAGCGGATATCTCAGTTTATCAGGAAATAATTTGAAATTGGCAATTGCATTAACTGTTAGTCTTAAGTATATTATGACTCCAGCTCAACAAATGGTGCCCTTATAGCCTAGAAGAATTCTCTAGCTACTGAGGTTCTCACTTGCTAATAGAAAGTAACAATCATGAAGAACAGGATTGAATACTAATGGGCAGTTTATACTTAATAACCCATGCCAAAGGAGATAAACAGTGAGACAGACTATTCAAACACAATAAAAGAGATTGCAAGTGTCACTGGTATTTACAAAGTGTGCATACTTGGACATGGGGAATATGCTTTGACAAGTCACAGCATCCCAAAACAAATAATAGGTTCCCTTTGGGCACAGGCAAAGCTGTATACTGTGCTGGATTTTGCCTACTATTCAAACTAAGGTACTTGTATTCTTTCCAAAAACAAATGTTTATTGAGTGTCTATATTGATCTTATTAGCACTGTGCTAAGCATCATCCCCTCTGAGAATATGCTCTGACTGGGACATGGCTTCGCTCCGAATAGAGCATTTTAGGTTGGAAAAAGGAAAAAAAAAAAAAAAAAAGATAGAGAAAACAAAATTGCCACTTTCTTGTGATTAGGCTAGAATGTAAATAAAAACCATAGGCGATCCCTTCAAACCTCAAGCTAGTTAAGGTTTTCTGGAATGTCAACTCAAAGTTCACAAATAAAAAGGTTAAAAAAATCAACAGAGGATACTTAGCATCCTCTAGACTCTACTGGATTTAGCAGTAGACATATTCATTAGCAAAACAGGTTTGATTACATAAGGGATTGCCACCAAGGGCCATGTAAAACATGAATAAAAGAATCTAACAAAATTCATATGTACTCTTAATTTTTAATATAATCTAACTAAAGATTCCTCAGTGTAATCCATGATCAATATTAGAGAAAGAATTATTACACACTATGGTTATTCTTAATGGTAATGATTCATACATATGCATGTCCACTTAGTTCCAGCTATGTTCTAAGCCCTATTCTGAATACCAGGCATGAAGCAGTGAACAAGACAGATCTGGCCTTACTCTCCAGAAGTTTACCTTCTTGTGAAAGAAGGCAGGCAACAAAACATAGATATATATGACACACTGACAATGCAATGGGATAAAACACAGCACAGGAAGAAGGGCACAGAAAGTACTATTCTGTGCAGGATAACAGGAAAAAGCTCAGGAAGAAGGTGATGATTTTGCAAAAGCCTAAAGGCAAGGGGGAGGATGACTGGAGGAAGCACGTTCTAGGACACAGAAAGCAGCAAGCCCCAAGGCAACCACAGGTCTGGCATGTTCAAAGGCCCCTGTAGTTGCAGCATGGTGCGTGAGGGTGAGCACAGACAAATCAAAGACAGGAGAGACCCTGCATGGGCTTCTGGACCTCACAGCGACTTCACTCTCGGTGAGTTAGAAAGACAACAGAGCATCTGAAGTGGGAGACAGGACCTGATTTTCTTGCTGTAGGATCTGACTACCATAATGAAAATATGACTGCTGTTGATCATGGGAGGTGGTGACAATCATCCCACAAAAAGGTGGTTTGGGGGAGAGTGAGAAGGGTGGAGGTGCTGAGAACTGGTGAGAACCCAGGCATATTTCCAAACTCAAACTGGTAAGATCTGCCGAATCTGGCCTGGACGCAAATAAGATAGGAAAAGGTTCGACAGTGATCCCAAAGTTTGAGGTCGGTTATACTATGACCGGCAATCAAAGTACACCAAAGAGAACTTCCACTCCTCTAGCTCTTCCTCCAGATGACAAATGCTCCATGCCCTGCTTCTAAAACAAGGGAGATTTCAAAACAGGTAAGTTTGTTTGCCCAGAACAGGTAAAGAAAATTTACATGCTTCTCATCCCAAATTCCCAAGTGTTCTTAAAACAAAAAAAAAAAATTAGTTTTGCAGTTTCACAGCTGCCACTAGAGGGCTGTATGATGCTGTACAGAAACAGAATTAAGGTGTACACATAACATGGAATCTGCAATTAAGGGGAGGCACTGGAAATGGTCCTTGAAAGGGAATGACTACTCAGAATTTTTTTTTTTTTTATTGAAGTATAGTTGATTTACAATGTTGTGCCAATTTCTGCCGTATAACAAAATGATTCAGTTATAGATATTTACACATTCACTTTTAAAAATATTCTTTTCTGCTACAGTCTATCCCAGGAGACTGGAAATAGCTCCCTGTGCTATACAGGACTTTATTGTTTATCCATTCTAAGTGTAACAGTTTGCATCTACTAACCCCAAACTCCCAGTCTACTCCTCACCCTCTCTACCCCTTAGCAACCACAAGTCTGATCTCTACATCTGAGTCTACTTATGTTTTATAGACAAGTTCATTTGCACCATATTTTAGATTCCACACTTAAGCGACATATTGTATTTGTCTTTCTCCTTCTGACTTTTGTCACTTAGTATGATAGCCTCAGGTTGCATCCATGTTGCTGCAAATGGCATCCTTTCATTCTTTTTTATGGCTGAGTTGTATTCTACTGTATGTGTGTACTGTACCCACTCATCTGTTGACAGACATTTAGGTTGTTTCCATGCTTTGCCTATTGTGACTAGTGCTGCTGTGAACACTGGGATGCATGTATCTGTCTGAATTATAGATCTGTCCAGGTCGATTGCCAGAAGTGGGACTGCTGGGTCACATGGTAGCTCTAGTTTTCTGAGAAACTTCTGTATTGCTTTCCATAGTGGCTGCACCAATGTACATTCCCACCAACAGTGTAGAAGGGTTCCCTTTTTTCCACATCCTCTCCAGCATTTATTATTTGCAGAGTTTTTAATGATGGCTCTTCTGATGGGTGTGAGGTGGTGTCTCATAGTAGTTTTGATTTGCATTTCTCTAATAATTAGTGATTTCGAACATCTTTTCATGTGCCTCCTGGCCATCTGTATGTCTTCTCTGGAGAAATGTCTATTAAGGTCTTCTGCTCATTTTTTGAGTGGGTTTTTTGTTCTTGTTAAGTTGTATGAGCTGTTTGTGTATTTTGGAGATTCAGCCTTTGTCAGTCAGATCATTTGCAAATACTTTCTCCCATTCAAAGTTTTTTTTTTTTTTTAATGGTTTCCTATACTATGCAAAAGCCTGTAAATTGGATTAGGTTTCATTTGTTTATTTTTGCTTTTATCTCTATTTCCTTGAGAAACTAACCTAAGAAAACACTGGCATGATTTATGTCTGACAAAGTTTTGCTGGTGTTCTCCTCTAGAAGTTTTATGGTGTCATGTCTTATGTTTAAGTCTTTGAGCCATTTTGAGTTTATTTTTGGACCATTCAGAATTCTTAAGCTTTCTTCTAATTATAAGAACTACCCAGTGAATAACTTCACCCGTTTCTTCAAGTAACACAACACCTGTGTTACCATAGGTGTCAAGGGAATACATATTAACTGAAGGATCATTAGCTGTTAGAATCCTCGGAGCAATCCCAGTAGTTCTGCTTGAGGAGGAAAGGAGTCAGACTACATTTTCTAGGTTGAGGAAGAGAATTCCAGATGTTATAATTTCAATAAAATTAACTTGCAGCTAAGAAAATAACATTTCACTAGGAAACCCAGGGGAATTGAAACCTTAGAAAATCTGTGGGGAAAAGCTGCCAAATTGTAATCTTCTCTTAGCAATGCCAGTGGGTGACGTGGGAGTTTAGAAATCGTGACGCTGGTTTCAGGGGAGATAAAGGGAGCTGTGTATATAGGTCACTCAGAATCTTTTCACCAAAAATAAAGAATTCATCTCTGTTAGATGTCAAACTACTGCCCCTTTCTGTCCTAAACTTTGATTTTGCTTCTTAATAAGACTGAAGCAAAGTTTTTCATAAGCAACTATGATTGATTTCTCATTTTCCACCAAATAAAAAATAATCAAGCATTTGTATACATGGAAGGAGGACAAAAAAGACAAACACTTAAAAACACATTCAGCATCTTGCTGAAGGTTCTCTAGTAAATATATAGACACATGTGCCATTTATACACACACACACACACACACACACACACACACACAGAAGGAGCCATAAGGCAACATGTAAATGAATGAGAGTGTCCAGGGACTGCTGCTGCTAAGTTGCTTCAGTCGTGTCTGACTCTGTGCTACCCCATAGACAGCAGCCCACGAGGCTCCCCTGTCCCTGGGATTCTCCAGGCAAGAACACTGAAGTGAGTTGCCACTGCCATCTACACTTATCTTTTAAAAATGTGAGCTGTTACTATGTAAAAGCAACTTTCAACGAAAATAACATAGTAATTCTATGTGGATAGTCTGTTTTCACTGAAGCAGTATTTTCACAGTTTTAAAAATTAAAGACCTAAGTCTTATTCAACACACAAAAATTTATACTAAAGTTCATGAAATTCTTAAACTAAGCTTACATCATAAAGATGAACTCCATATTACAGAGGGATTTATTGGTCCATTGTAAACATGTAACTTTTAAATATGTGTGGGTTGATACATTTTATTTCAATAAAATGTGTCTGTGTAATTTTTAACTGCCACAAGTAAATATGGCTAAACAGATTTTCACACAAGTTGAAGCTTTATTTAGTACATCTATCTTAAAATGCAGACTCTGTGGCATATGTGAATTTTACTACAAGAAGCCAAGGGGAAGAGGATAAGCACCTCGAAGAAATAAGCGTTTAGCTCGGCCAATGGAGGCCAGAACATAAGGACAGACCATTCTGATAGCCAGTTGACAGGAGCAATGTCCTGTGTGTTTTAAGAAAATACAGAAACAGAGAAACTGTGATATCAAATATATTTCTCATATTGAGAAACACAACTGTGGAAGACTTTCTGAATTTCAGGCAATGAGTCACAATACATATGTCTGTATCAAATACTCCACGACAGGGGTTGGCAAACTTTCTGTAAAGGGTCAGAGGGTAAATTTCCTAGGCTTTCCTGGCCAGTTTATAGCAATTACTCAACGCAGCACAGAAGGAGCCATAAGGCAACATGTAAATGAATGAGAGTGTCCGGGGACAGCTGCTACTGCTGCTGCTAAGTCGCTTCAGTCCTGTCCGACTCTGTGCGACCCCATAGACGGCAGCCCACCTGGCTCCCCCATCCCTGGGATTCTCCAGGCAAGAACATTGGAGTAAGTTGCCATTGCTTTCTCTGGTTCGGGAACTAGTAAGACAGTATTTACAAATACAAGCAGTGGGCCAGATTTAGGTTACAGGCCAGTTTGCCAACCCTGACTTCAGGCGATAGTTCGTGACATTTTTTTAAAGATCAAGTCAAGTGAAAAACACTTTTACATTACACGTAAGCATCATTTACAATACAAAATATGATACATATATTCACGTATGTTTCACAGTATGATGCCCTTGCTGTTGGCACTGCACTCTGATACTCATTCTATTTTATGTTTGTTTGGTTTTTGTTTGGGGGGCTTTGGGAGACACCATCTGAAACCACTAAGTTGATCTCACAAATGGAAGTGAGTGACTCACAGTCTGAAAACACGTGGCTCCAGTGTGAACAGCATTGGGACATATCCATTTACTGAATATCTAAAGTAATAATGGAAGCTTTTCAGTGACATATAATATTTACGGAATGTGTTCTATATGCCATGCATTGACATATGTCAAGGAATCTAGCAATTTATAAAAGACAAATATTGCCTCATACTAGCTAGTATTGTTGTTTATGTATAAAATAGGATACTAACTGTAATACCTATGAACCTCATAAGACTATTTTGAAAATGAAGCTTTTAGCAAATACCACATATTCAGTAATTTTTCCAGGTTACCAATATTCAAATAGTTAAGTACCAAGAAGTACTTTTAAAAATCAAATTATTATCTACATTATAATGAAAAAAGGCTTTAAAATCTAATGCTTTAGGTAATGAAGATGGCCTTATCTATATTATTTAAGAGCAGTAGGTTTACTGTACTGATATATTGACAGTCAAAATTACAACAGAGAACTTTTAACTCCCCTATCTCTACCTCTCCTACACCTTTCCAAAAAAGAAAAGACTCCATCCACAAACCATATGTCATTTTTAGATCAATTTTGGCCATAACTGACCCATAGGATGATACAAGGTCGGTGGGGGAGGGGAGGGGGGAACAACTCAAGGAATAGAAAAGATGCTCCAAAATCTGTATTAGAATGGTTACTATTCCTGCATGTTCGGTTAAAATCAGCCACAGATAAACTTTATAAAACCAGTCTTTCAATTGTTGTTTTCCACCTTAAATAACTACTTCACATTATCAACAGCTAAAAGTTAGCTCCATAAAAGCAGAGATTTTTGTCTTCTTTTTTCATTGCTATATACCCCAAATTTAGAAGAGTACTTGGCACTCAGTAGATTTACCCTGAATATTTGTTGCATGAAAGAACAATGAACAAACAACAGTGACTTGTCATCTTGTTTATGTTTTGATATTGTGGCCTTCAAAAACTAATAGAGAATGTAAATTATTTAAAAACAACATATTTAAAGATTGCCTGCCATTTCTAGCTTGTTTATTAAATTTCTGACTGGGAAGAAATTCATGCGAACATTTTTATAAGGATAAAGAAAAACTCTTACCTTCTTTCTCTACTCTAAAAACAAAAGTTCTTTGTGTTGTAACAACTTCAAATTTGTTGTCTCCTTGAACTCGTACCGTAGATATAGCAGAAAGGGGGATTATTCCTTTTGAATACTTCTCCTGTATTGGTTAGAGGAAAAGATACACAGAGAAGACACATTAAGATAACATTCCCTTGATCAAAAATAGAATGGCATGGTATTTATAAGTGCTGCTCTTTCATAATCTCAATCTAAATTTTTAAAAATCACATACAAACAGCATATATCTTCATATACACTTAATACCCCAGAATGGAAAATATTAAGTATCTCTTCCAAGTGAAATGTCTTTTCAATTTTCTCTTCATCTGCAATTAGGAATGAATCACATTACAAACAACCGTTCTAGAATAGCAATACAGCGTTCTGAAAAATAGCAGTACGTTCTTTGAAAACAGTCAAAATGATTTTATGGTGTTTGCAGGCATCTGCTGGCCATTACAGGTACTGTAACTGAACCATTTCAAAACCACTTGCTACACACTGTAAGCAAGAATATTATTTAAGAAACCAGACTATTAGATTCTATCAATTAACCCTATCATTCAACACTTTGATGATGAAGATCTTAAACTCATACTGCATCACTTTTTAGTTTCCAGGGGCTAAAAAGATATGGATTCAGCTGTTTGCAATAGGTATATATACATTACAATTTTGAAGGTCATTCCTAAGACTCTCAATGACTTTCTCAAGTCTGTGCTTTCCTGAACCATCCTAAACCACTTGGCATAATAATCATCCCACAATTTCAACTACTTCCTAACCATGTAATATTGACTGGGCCCTGTGTTGGAAAGAAAAATTCAAAGAGTACTTTTACATTCACATTCAAATAGCCGTAAAACAAAAAACTAACCTGAGAGACAAGTTTAAAAGTGAGTAAAAACTATGGGAAATAGAGTACAAAGATGAGAATTCTCAGTTCTACTTACAAAAAAGCAGACATATTTTCACAGAAATAGTGACATCTGAACCTGACTTTAAGAAACCTTAAGTTAACCAAATAGATAAGTGAGGAGGTGGTAGGGGTTAGGGGGGCGGTGGTGGATCCTGGCTGGAAAGACTGAGTAACAGAGGTGTCAAGAAGAGAAGTTAGAGGAGCTGCAGTGTAGAATCAAGAGATGAAGTAGAAAACATCCATCAAGGCCACATTATGATAGGTGTTGAGTATCAAAAGAAGCGGGACACAGATGAGGCTGAAAATATAAATCAAGGTGACATTACAAAATATCTTGGGTGTCAAGAGAGTTTGGACACAGCTTAATAAAGTTCCTTCTACAATTCTCTTCCAGCATCCATGGAACCATTACTTTTGAGCCAAGTCCCAAGGATCTGAAAAACTGGTTAGGCAAAGAGCGTACTAAGTCATTCCATGCA
This sequence comes from Madoqua kirkii, assembly GCA_006408675.1. Lineage (NCBI taxonomy): Eukaryota > Metazoa > Chordata > Mammalia > Artiodactyla > Bovidae > Madoqua > Madoqua kirkii. The sequence continues at coordinate 14,445 of SJYC01137222.1, forward strand.
GAGCACAAGTGTCATGTTCATACTCCTCCCAGCAGCAAACTCCAGCCATACACAGCAGATGAGTAAGACAGCTGCTGTGAGCAGTAAGGCGGGTCTACTGGGAGGTTTCTCCGCTGCCAGTTGAGAACATACATCATAGTCTCATGGTATTCCCTCTTAATTATTTGACAGTTTCCTCTTCTCCACTGTCTTCCTCTATCCCCGATCCCTGACTTCACATATCCATCAAAACCCTATTCATCTTTAATGCCATCTGCAATAACGATGCCTTGAAGATGTTCCTTTGTACTCTCAAGCAGCCAAAATCAAGAAGCTATTTGAAGGGTGATTTAGGAATATGAGGAGGTAACTTCCTAGAAAAAGGAGAGGGATGACAAGGAATAAGTACTTACAGAATAACTTTTTCTTCTCCTTATTTTCCATTTTGAGGGTTTTAGCTTCTCTTCCTAAGGGAAAAAAATCCCTTCTTACTATTTCAACTACCAATTTTATGAGGAGAATTCTAAAATCTGTCTCTTTCTCTGTTCCTTGTCTATTTCTATCCATTCCACTCCCATATTTTTGCATCATCCATGGTACCTCTAACTGTCCCATAAGCACCTCAAACTCTAAAACTGAATTATCTTCATCTATAATGGTTTATCAAGACATCACTTCTTGGTGAATCAGTCTTCAACAGAATAGTCTTTGACTTGGGCTGCTCTTCTGCACCCACATGACTTGGGACTCCCCTACAGCTACAATGTCATCTTGCTCCCCGCCACTTCCTGATTCTTTCCAGTCACACGAGCCTTCTTGCAGCTCCTTGACACATCAGGGCTCTGCTCAATCCAGTGACACCACACGCTCTGTGCTGCAAGGCACCACTTTACACAGCAATCTTCACATACTCACTGCTTCCATGTCTTTTCCTGTTTCAGCACATGAAAGTGAAGTCGCTCAGTCGTGTCCGACTCTTTGCGACCCCGTGGACTGTAGCCCACCAAGCTCCTCCGTCCATGGGATTCTCCAAGCAAGAGTGAATACTGGAGTGGGTTGCCATTTCCTTCTCCAGGGGATCTTCCTGACCCAGGGATCGAACCCAGGTCTCTCACATTGCAGGCAGACGCATTAACCTCTGAGCCACCAAAGAATTTATATTCCTGAAAAAAGTCCTCCAACTCGGCTTTTCTCTCAGGCCCCTCATCCTGACCCAGGAAGAAAACCATAATTTAATGGGAACCTGTGCTCTTCCTCTATGACAATTACTAACTCTAATTTAAATGATACTCTTTATACTTACTTGTGATTATCTGATAAATACAGTCTTTCTAAATTCAGACTTAAATTGAAGAAAGTAGGGAAAACCGCTAGACCATTCAGGTATGACCTAGTTCAAATCCCTTATGATTATACAGTCAAAGTGAGAAATAGATTTAAGGGCCTAGATCTGATAGACAGAGTGCCTGATGAACTATGAACAGAGGTTCGTGACATTATACAGGAGACAGGGAACAAGACCATCTCCATGGAAAAGAAATGCAAAAAAGCAAAATGGCTTTCTGGAGAGGCCTTACAAATAGCTGTGAAAAGAAGAGAGGCAAAAAGCAAAGGAGAAAAGGAAAGATATAAGCATCTGAATGCAGAGTTCCAAAGAAGAGCAAGAAGAGATAAGAAAGCCTTCTTCAGTGATCAATGCAAAGAAATAGAGGAAAACAATAGAATGGGAAAGACTAGAGATCTCTTCAAGAAAATTAAAGATACCAAGGGAACATTTCATGCAAAGATGGGCTCGATAAAGGACAGAAATGGTCTGGAGCTAACAGAAGCAGAAGATATTAAGAAGAGATGGCAAGAATACACGGAAGAACTGTACAAAAAAGATCTTCACGACCCAGATAATCATGATGATGTGATCACTCATCTAGAGCCAGATATCTTGGAATGTGAAGTCAAGTGGGCCTTAGAAAGCATCACTATGAACAAAGCTAGTGGAGGTGATGGAATTCCAGTGGAGCTGTTTCAAATCCTGAAAGATGACGCTGTGAAAGTGCTGCATTCAATCTGCCAGCAAATGTGGAAAACTTAGCAGTGGCCATAGGACTGGAAAAGGTCAGTTTTCATTCCAATCCCAAAGAAAGGCAATGCCAAAGAATGCTCAAATTACCACACAATTGCACTCATCTCACATGCTAATAAAGTAATGCTCAAAATTCTCCAATCCAGGCTTCAGCAATACGCGAACCGTGAACTCCCTGATGTTCAAGCTGGTTTTAGAAAAGGCAGAGGAACCAGATATCAAATTGCCAACATCCACTGGATCATGGAAAAAGCAAGAGAGTTCCAGAAAAACATCTATTTTTGCTTTATTGACTATGCCAAAGCCTTTGACTGTGTGGATCACAATAAACTGTGGACAATTCTGAAAGAGATGGGAATACCAGACCACCTAACCTGCCTTTTGAGAAATCTGTATGCAGGTCAGGAAGCAACAGTTAGAACTGGACACGGGACAACAGACTGGTTCCAAATAGGAAAAGGAATACGTCAAGGCTGTATACTGTCACCCTGTTTATTTAACTTATATGCAGAGTACATCATGAGAAATGCTGGACTAGAAGAAACACAAGCTGGAATCAAGACTGCTGGGAGAAATATCAATAACCTCAGATATGCAGATGATACCACCCTTATGGCAGAAAGTGAAGAAGAACTAAAGAGCCTCTTGATGAAAGTGAAAGAGGAAAGCAAAAAAGTTGGTTTAAAGCTCAACACTCAGAAAACAAAGATCATGGCATCTAGTCCCATCAGTTCATGGGAAACAGATGGGGAAACAGTGGAAACAGCGACAGACTTTATTTGGGGGGGCTCCAAAATCACTGCAGATGGTGACTGCAGTCATGAAATTAAAAGACGACTAGTCCTTGGAAGAAAAGTTATGACCAACCTAGATAGTATATTCAAAAGCAGAGACATTAATTTGCCAACAAAGGTCCAAGTAGTCAAAGCTATGGTTTTTCCTGTGGTCATGTATGGATGTGAGAGATGGACTGTGAAGAAGGCTGAGAGACGAAGAACTGATGCTTTTGAACTGTGGTGTTGGAGAAGACTCTTGAGAGCCCCTTGGACTGCAAGGAGATCCAACCAGTCCATTCTGAAGGAGATCAGCCCTGGGATTTCTTTGGAAGGAATGATG
>SJYC01137224.1:0-30117 GCA_006408675.1 Madoqua kirkii
TCCGCCCGCAGAGCGGGAGACCCAGGATCGATCCCGGGGTCAGGAAGATCCCCTGGAGAAGTGCATGGCAACCTACTCCAGTATTCTTGGGCTTCCCTGGTGGCCCAGATGGTAAAGAATCTGCCCGCAAAGCAGGAGACCCAATCCCGGGGTCGGGAAGATCCCCTGGAGAAGTGCATGGCAACCTATTCCAGTATTCTTGGGCTTCCCTGGTGGCCCAGATGGTAAAGAATCTGCTTGCAAAGCAGGAGACCCAGGTTTGATCCTGGAGTCAGGAAGATCCCCTGGAGGAGGGCATGGCAACCCACTCCAGTATTCTTGCCTGGAGAATCCCATAGACAGAGGAGCCTGTGGCGGGCTACAGTCCATGGGGTTGCAAAGAGTCAGACACGACTGAGCGACTAACACCTTACTTCCTGTGCCTCAGGATCTCTGAAAAGTGAGGCTCATCTTCACAGAAACCATCCCATAGGGTTAATATGGGGATTAAACAACTTAAACTCATCTGTTTACTCAACAAGTGCTTCTGTGACATTCCTCAGTTTCTATATGATCGGTCCTCTACATGATTGACAGTTACAAGAATGATGGCTGTATTTGGTCCACAGGGGAGTTTTTCCCAGGCATGGAAGCTGCAAAAGCAAGTGCAGGATGTTAACCTCAGCAAGAAAGGGAGAGCCCTCAGTTCAGCTGAGGCACACACGGGAAGCCAGTCGGCTCTATTTAAGAAAATGTAAAAGGGGCACCTGCAGGGCTCTGTCCCCACAGAGGCACATGGCCTGCTTTGCATAACTCAGCTCCCAGAGGGCTGCACTTGCCCAGGCCCGAGGAGCGGCAGCCCACTTGCACACAGCTCCTGTCCATCTGTCTGCAGGGCCTCAGCGTCCACAGCCGGGAGTGCCACTCCACCCCCTAGGCAGCCTCCAGCCATGCCGAGCTCTCTCAAGGTTCCAGCCGTCTTGGGAGTGTTTCAATTACAAAGTCATGCTACATTTTAAATAATTATGGTAAAATGCACACAACGTGCAATTTACCATCTTACCTATGGCATTAAGTACATTCCCCATCCATCCCCAGATTCCATCTTGCAAAACTGAAACTGACTCTATTAAACGGTATCTCCCCCACCCTCAGCCCTAGACACCCACCATTCTACCTTGTCTATGAATCTTACTACTCTGCAGCTCGAACGAGTGGAACCACGCAGTGTTTGTGCTTGTATGCCTGGCTCATCTCACGTGGCATAATGTCCTCAAGCCACACAACTTTCGAACGGTCTGCTCTAGTCCGATTTTCCCCACATGTTCTGTTATTCTTAGTCGTGTTATTTTACAGAAAGAAAGGTTCTTCAGGACTACATATCCTGTGTTACAGTAAAAATGCCTCTAATATCAATGGTGTCTGGCACTGAGCAAGCACTCAGCCAATGTTAGTTATTATCATCATTGATTAGCTATTGCAATCATTGCTCAAAGTCTCCCAAGAGTGGTCCTGGGACTGGTTCCAAATTCTGTTCTCTGTTCCCTTGAAAAGGGCAAAGTGCAAAGACAAACTGGGCATTAAGAAAGTGAGAGTTGCATTGGAAACAGCCTCCGTAGGGGAAGATGAATTAAGAAAGTGAACTCAACCTGTTACACTGTTACATAACCGGCTGGTAAATACTTATAATGCCTTCAGAGACACAGGCAGCCACCGAGACCTGCCACTTGACAGTCTCTCTGGTTTTACAGGGCAGCTCAGCTGCTGGGAGCAAGGACCTCAAAGGACAGAAGGGGGCCAGTCCTGTGGGCAATGGTGAGCTGGGAAACATTTAGCAAATGGCTCTGGGGGATTTTTTTCTGGTGGTCTAGTGGCAAAGACTCCATGCTTTCAAGGCAGGGGGCCTGGGTTCAATCCTTGGTCAGGGAACTAGGTCCCACATGCCACAGCTAAGACTCAGCATAGCCAAATAAATAAATAAATATTAAAATACATATATACAACAACTAGCTCTCAGTGATGGGGGTGATTTGTATTCCCACCATAACCTATTGCAAACCGCCCATGGAGCGCAGGAGAGCTGTGTGTGCCCAGCACATCCCTGTCTGCCTGGGAACAAGATGAGCTGGGCAGAGCCGTGCTGAGTGAGACCTGGACCGAGGTCCCCACCATGAACCAGCTCTGGGACCTCAAGTCACTCCACAGCCTTTCATTCAATGGAGACAACAATCCCTTCCAAGTGCCTCTTGGGATGACTTATTCAATAAACCGAGCTTCTTTTCCTCGCAACTTGTCCATTCCACCCTCTTTCCCTGGTAGGAGTCCTTTAAGCAAGTAACCTTTGGGCCTCCCCATCAAACTTCTGTGGCTGCAAAACATGATGGTGTCCAGGTGAGCTGCTCAAACAGAGCTCAACAGTGCCACAGGACTGTGTGACTTGCTGGCAAAGACCCCTGGGAGAATAGCACAGTTGACAAAATGTCACTATTTATACAGTTAACGAGAGCTTCATCCAGCTGCTGGTCACTGGGACTCTGATCAGGGTGGAGATGCAGGTGACGATAAATCCCTATGTACTTAACACAAGCCTGTTCCTGTAGGGAGAGCAGGTGTTCTGTGCAGGTAAATTCCCACAAGTCTGAAATAAGGTGTGTGCGGTTTACTAAAATTTTCACTCTTTATTGCTTTGCTGCTGCTGCTGTGAAGTCGCCTCAGTCGTGTCCAACTCTGTGCAACCCCATAGCCGGCAGCCCACCAGGCTCCCTCGTCCCTGGGATTCTCCAGGCAAGGACACTGGAGTGGGTTGCCATTTCCTTCTCCAATGCATGAAAGTGAAAACTGAAAGGGAAGTCGCTCAGTCATGTCCGACTCTTTGCAACCCCATAGACTGCAGCCCACCAGGCTCCTCTGTCCATGGGACTTTCCAGGCAAGAGTACTGGAGTGGGGTGCCATGGCCTTCTCCGCTTTATTGCTTTAGCGTGCCTGGGTCCCTGTTCATGGAGACAGCTGTTTTAACCAATCAGGACCTTCCACTTGTGACTCTAAGCCATTGAGGTACACAGATGAGCGCTATTTTCCATACTTGCTGCCAAAGAAAAGTCCTGCTGGTCACCAAGCCCCCAGCTTAAGGAGGCTTGCAAAGGGGGAGAACGGAACGCATGCTCCCAGATTCCACCTCAGCTAGAGGATTTAGAGCAGAGGATGGGGCTCATTCCCGGTCAGTTTTTGATATGGAAGGTCCTAGGAAGGAATAGGAAGGTCCTCAGGCCCCTTGAAGCAGAAGGAGGTTTGATTCATGGTCCACAATTCAAGACTCTACTGCTGGGGGCTTGCCTGGAACCAGACATGCCTTCTTAGAACCACCCTGTGAAAGGCTGGGGTGCCTTCTCCTGAGTCACCTGAAGTGTAGGAAGAAGACTACATTTCCAGATACCAAGGAACAAAAAGCCATTCTCTCCTGTCCAAGGGTTAAATGAGTCACATTGATTTAGGGCTGGAGACATGGGCTATCATCACTGAAGACACAGGAACAATGCTAAGAACAATGACTGTCCCATGTTCAAACTGCAGGCCAGTTTGCAAAGTCTGAGATCTCAGCCTTTGCCCCATCTCATCATCAGGCAACCCCATGGGCAGGGCAGGCAGATTCTCAGCCAGGACACCAGGCTTCAGGCGTCCAGCAATTCTTTAAACATCTTTTTTCTTTAGACATCATTTTGTAATATATACCCATCCCCTTGGAGACGTTCCATACCTTTCAACCTGGCCTCAAAAAATTCTGTGACTTAAAGGTAAGAACCGGGATTTCCTGGTGTCAAGCGGTTGAGAGTCTGCCTGCCAGTGCAGGGTACACGGGTTCCCTGCCTGATTCGGGAAGATCTCACACGCCACGGGGCAGCTAAGCCCATGTGCCACGCCATTAAGCCTGTGCTCCAGAGCCCGTGAGCTGGAACAAGAGAAGCTAGCACAGTGAGAAGCCCACGCACCGCATCGGGGCAGTCCCGCTAGCTGCAGCTGGAGAAAGTGCACCGCGGCAGAGATCCAGCGCGGCCAACATACAGAGAATAAGCCTTAAAAAAAGGGTGGGTAAGAGCCACTGCCCCTTGCGAGGGTAGGGCCTTTCCCTCATCTGTCTCTGTGTTCTGGAACACCGCAGGTGTGAATGAGCAAGCAAAGCCCACTTTACAAGGAAGGAAACCAAGGCTCGAGGAGGAGGGGGTTATGTGACTGCCCAAGGCTGGCGGTGGTGCTGGACTCGAGCAGTCTTCCGCTCACACAGCTCCAGGCTGCTGCCTCTGCTAAAATCCTCCCCACCTGGGGAGTTCTGCAGCTGGGACGGGGGAAAAGATTTTCCTTTCTACTTGGAAGAACAGAGCAAAAGCCTGCTGAAATGGTGAAAGGGCGTCTGGGGGTGGAGCCTGCAAGCCACTCTGGGGCAGATGCACCCAGGGAGACTGCTTTCTCAGCCACTCTTGGGCTTTGTGGCCACTGTAGGGGGGACAAGGACCGCCAGAGCCCCTCTGGGCTGAGAACCGGGCAGCTGGAGCAAAGGAAATCAAGTCGTATCAGCAAACAGCATCTCCCCTGACTTCCTGGCCTCGGAGAGGAAAAAACAGTGCCAGATGGTGCCCAGCACAGGTCTCTGATCTCCATAACAACCCACTCAGCACCACTCCCCACGATGCCAGCTTCCCCAGGGACCTAAAGGGCAGCTGGCACCCAGGAGGAGGCTGGGCTCTCTGGCCCTCATCCCCGGGCTTGTGTGGGCTGTGTCCCCACCTGGGACACCCAGACAGCCGGGCTCCCCCCGGTGTGAGACTCACCCTCCCTGACTCTGCCCTGCCCTGGCTCCAGGGCTCTGCCTCTTCTGCACAAAGCTCGAGGCAATGAGACTGAGCTTGCTTCCTCGCTGGTGTCCCCAGCTCATCCGGAAGCACACCCCAGCATGGTCCTATGGACACTTGTTGGAGGCGGAGATGGAGACAGAAAAGGGGTAGGGGTCCAGGTGTTCTTCCGAAAAGGAGAGAAAATGAGCTGAACTCAAATGGACGGGCAGGACTTAGGCAGAGGTGGCCGGGACATCTTTCCCGGAGGGAACCAGGTGATGGCAGGAAACAGGAAGATTGAGCGAGGCCTTTCTGCTGACTCCTCTGTGACCCTGGGGCCTGGGGGAAGGCCTGCACGCCACAAGCCAGAAAGAAGGAACTGGGGACTTCCCTGGTGGTCCAGTGGTGAAGACGCCACGCTCTCAAGGCAGGAGATCCAGGTTCCATCCCTGGCCAGGAAACTAGATCCCACGTGCTACCACAAAGAGTTTGCAAGCCACAGCTAAAGAGACCATGTGCCACAACCAAGACACCGTGCAGCCAAATAAGTAAATAAAAACAAACAAATATAAGAAGAAAGAAGGAACTGAGGCAAGTTCATCACCTGCAAGTCCCAGGCGGCCACCAGGGGGCAGACTTTGGTAGAGGCCGATCTACAGAGGAATCAAGACTGCCGGGAGAAATATCGATAACCTCAGTTATGCTGATGACACCACCCTTATGGCAGAAAGCAAAGAAGAACTAAAGAGCCTCTTGATGAAAGTGAAAGAGGAGAGTGAAACGTTTGCTTAAAGCTCAACATTCAGAAAACGAAGATCATGGCATCTGGTCCCATCACTTCATGGCAAATAGATGGGGAAACAGTGGAAACAGTGACAGACTTTATTTTGAGGGGGCACCAAAAATCACTGTAGATGGTGACTACAGATATGAAATTAAAAGACACTTGCTCCTTGGAAGAAAAGTTATGACCAACCTAGATAGCATATTCAAAAGCAGAGACATTACTTTGCCAACAAATGTCCATCTATTCAAGGCTATGGTTTTTCCAGTAATCATGTATGGATGTGAGAGTTGAGCTATAAAGAAAGCTGAGTGCCAAAGAATTGATGTTTCTAGACTGTGGTGTTGGAGAAGACTCTTGAGAGTCCCTTGGACTGCAAGGAGATCCAACCAGTCCATCCTAAAGGAGATCAGTCCTGGGTGTTCATTGGAAGGACTAATGTTGAAGCTGAAACTCCAATACTTTGGCCACCTGATGTGAAGAACTGACTCATTGGAAAAGACTCTGATGCTGGGAAAGATTGAAGGCAGGAGAAGGGGACGACAGAGGATGAGAGTTGGATGGTGTTACCGACTCAATAGACATAAGTTTGAGTAAACTCCGGGAGTTGGTGATGGACAGGAAGGCCTGGTGTCCTGCAGTCCATGGGGTCGCAAAGAGTCAGACACGACTGAGCAACTGGTCTGAACTGAACTGATCTACAGAGGAGACAGTGGCTTCTTAGATAGGTTACACCCAGTAGAGAGTCATACAGTGCTGACCTCAACCCTGCTACAGCTCCAGGAGGCCGCAGGGGTCATAGTCAAGAGCAGAGCTCCAGCGAGCCAAGCCTGAGTCCGGGTTTGACCAACCTAGATAGCATATTCAAAAGCAGAGACATTACTTTGCCAACAAATGTCCATCTATTCAAGGCTATGGTTTTTCCAGTAATCATGTATGGATGTGAGAGTTGAGCTATAAAGAAAGCTGAGTGCCAAAGAATTGATGTTTCTAGACTGTGGTGTTGGAGAAGACTCTTGAGAGTCCCTTGGACTGCAAGGAGATCCAACCAGTCCATCCTAAAGGAGATCAGTCCTGGGTGTTCATTGGAAGGACTAATGTTGAAGCTGAAACTCCAATACTTTGGCCACCTGATGTGAAGAACTGACTCATTGGAAAAGACTCTGATGCTGGGAAAGATTGAAGGCAGGAGAAGGGGACGACAGAGGATGAGAGTTGGATGGTGTTACCGACTCAATAGACATAAGTTTGAGTAAACTCCGGGAGTTGGTGATGGACAGGAAGGCCTGGTGTCCTGCAGTCCATGGGGTCGCAAAGAGTCAGACACGACTGAGCAACTGGTCTGAACTGAACTGATCTACAGAGGAGACAGTGGCTTCTTAGATAGGTTACACCCAGTAGAGAGTCATACAGTGCTGACCTCAACCCTGCTACAGCTCCAGGAGGCCGCAGGGGTCATAGTCAAGAGCAGAGCTCCAGCGAGCCAAGCCTGAGTCCGGGTCCCAGCTCCCCTGCCACTTAGAAGCCTGGAGGCCTTGAGCACGTCACCTAACCTCCCGGCTTAGTAAAAGGGAGGTGACATCAGATTTATTACCTGTGTTTACTTGCTATGTGCCAGGCTCGAGGAGCTCGAGAGAATGGACACACCCAGCCAGTACGATTCGATATTGCCACAAGCACAGAGTCTCCCCAGCTAACTACGGTTTCAAAAAGCAGCCTGGTGTACAGCAAGAGACCAGCTTGGTGCCATCGGCTGTGTGACCCTCCGCCGGCAACTCGACCTCTCTGAGCCTCAGTGCCATCTGTGAATTGGTGATAAGAACCACCCCTGCGCTTCGTGGGGCTGTTCTGGTGAAGGAGGTGTCCACGCCCCCAGCCCAGCGCCCTGCATCCTGAATTCCGTGGCCGCCCCAGCCTCCGCGTCAGCCAGCTCGGCTACCTGCAGCTCAGCCGCCGTCACTTTGTGGTAGATGAGTTCCTCGTCCCGGCGCTTCTCCTGGGGGATGGTGATGTTGGCCAGCGCCGTCTCAAAGTCCAGGATCTGCTGCATCTGGGGCCGGATGGTGTCCTCGGTCCCCCCGCCCAGCAGCTTCCCCAGCTGGACCATGTAGTTCAGGTATCCTGTCAGCACCTGTGGGACCCAGCCCCCCACTTCCATCAGCAGCTGCTACCCGCTGCCGCTGGACAAGCCGGGCCAGGGGTGGGCAGTCAGGGCAGCCCTGAGCAGGCAGCCAGGGAGCTGGGGGTTCTACCCAGGAGACCAGCTTCACGAATGGTTTTGGCAGCATACCCCAACACTGGCTCCCATGGCCCCCAGGATAAGGACCCCCCAGGGCCCCATGTGGGTCGGTCTCTGCTGTCCCGGCCCACACTCCCTCTGGGACGCCCGTCACACGAAAGCCACCAGTGGGGCCACTGCTCAGCTCTTGTCTTGAAACACACTGTTTCCGAACCACTCCGCTCTGCCAGGCCCCCAGATCTGAATTAGAGCTTCAGGTCACCTTCTCAGCTCGCCCTGCCCTTCGCACAGTTGCTCACTATGCCTCGAATCCGGCAGCGAGTTATCTAACACCTGCTCCTCTCCTAGACTCGGAGTCACACAGAGCGGGGAGCAGGCGGGCCTCATGGACCACTGTCTCCCCAGCATCAGGCACTTAGTTCGCACTCACTCAGTACAAGTGGGTGGGCTCGTGGATGGAAAGGTGACGAAGCTCAGGCCACGTCTCCCCAGGACATCACGGGAGGCGGCTGGCGGTTGGGGGGAGTAAGCGGTTTGGAGTCAGCGGATCTAGATGAGAATCTCAGCCTCACCAATGACAGCTGGCTGTGTGACCCTGAGCAGGTCACTGAGCATCTCTGAGCCTTATTTCCTCCTCCGAAACAGGCCAGGGAAAAATAATATGCATATGACAGCTGAGAGGAATGACGTTTAGAGACGTACAGGACCTGCAGGGTTACCAGGAAGGCCAGAGGTAGTGGCCGTTAGATCTGCCTCTCTCTGGAACGGGGACAGATGACCCCTGTCCCCTGTGCCCACAGGGCGATATGCGGAAGACCTTCACTCTAAAATGGGGACAAATGATGCCCCTCCCTCTGCCAGGGACTGCTAGGTAAGGGCCCCTGTATGCTGCTCTAGCTTCAAAGACCTGCAGAGGGGTGGATACTGAGGGGTCTCTGAGAGAGACGAACCACGGAGAGAGTGGGCTGGGTAGGGGCCACTCTCTCAGAAGAGGCACACCCACCTTCTCGTTCTCGGTTTTGTTCAGGTAATAATCTCTTGAGGGTAAGCCCAGGCCAGACTGGTCCACCTGGAGAGAAAAGTTGGGGTGAGAGGGAAATCTGTTATCATGCACACACACCCCCCCCACACACATACCCATACATGTATACCCATGAACACACACCTGCACATGCACACCTGTGCATACATACCCATGCACACACACCAGCACACACATGCCCATACACGCACACCTGTGCACACATACCCACGCAGCCTCCACCAGCCCCAGGGACAGCAGGCACAGAGCAACAGAGGGACGGGAGCACTCAGAAGCACAAGCTGGTAGCAGGGGCCACCCCCGGGATGGCCAACCAGCGAGGGGAGAGACACATGTGGTCAGCTGCAGGGGTTCACGGCCCTCCTCATGGGCCAGACGGAGCCATCCTCCTCTTTAAACTCCAAGGATCTGCAGACTCTCTCGGTTTAATTAATCACTTCCCAAGATAACGAGCGATCCAGAATCACTCAGAGTTATATCACCTTAGACAAGCTATCGAACCTTTCTGATTCTCAGCCTCTCCAGGGGAACCATCGAGTCCTCAGAGCTGGGATGAGAATATAAGGAGACAGTACCCGTGAAGGGCTTGCTGGGTGCTGGGCAGGGAGGCAGGGTCAATCCTTGATAGCTCCTAACAAAGCCTTTGGCCACGCTCTGACATACCTGGAGCAGGTGTTCTTATAGTTCATTTGACGGGTAAGGAAACTGCAGCTCAGAGAGGCTGAGGCACCCCCCCATGGTCACACAGTGAGTGAGTGGCAGAGGCGGGGAGAAACCCAGGAGAAGCTTGAGTTTCTCACTTTGGCACCTGAGAGAGGGCAGACCAGGGCTGCGGCTCCCCTGGGTGTGCTGTCTGGGGCAGGCTCTGGTGGGAACAGGTGGGCTCAAAGCTATTCCAAGCAGAGCCACGAAGGCTGGAGACAGAGGTGGAGTGACCAGGAGGCAGCTCCAGCTGTGCCCAGGACTTGACATCACCCCTGGGGCCCATGGACCAATCAGAATCCCCCAAATTCACCTGCACTGTGGTACCCTACCTACCCAAGGAGGGTAAGCCTGCCCTTTAACAACTTTCTTGCCCTAGATCTCACAGTGGGGAGCCTCCAGAGACAGCAAGCTCAGGAACCAGAAGCCTGTTGCCCAGGGCAGGTCTGCACCCTACCCCATCCAGCCACTTGCGAAACGCACATCAGGCCTGGAGGTCAGGTCCGTCCTCGCCCTAGACCTCCAGGCCACTCACCTGGATTACGTTGCTGTTGGAATTCTTGGAGTCGGCACTGACGTAGACAGAGAAGAAGGGGGAGGTGTGGTAGTGGGATGTGACCACCTGCAGGGTGTCCTGGAAGTTGTCCTTGTCCCAGGGCCCCGTGATGTTCCAGCCGCCGAGCTGTGAGGAGGGAGAGGGGACAGGGAGGGGATGAGCTGGCTGAAGGCCAGACGTGGGTTCTGCTTCCGCAGTGGACGAGCTGTGTGACCCTCTGCAGTCCTCTGACCTCTCTGGGCCTCAGGAGCAAATGAGAGCTCTTGTCTGTCTTTACTGGAGGTTTCTGATCAGTGAGTCATGAGAATATGGCTCCTGCTTCAGAGATGGCTGACTTTCCTGAATCTGTTCATTTTTGAGTAATCAATCATGTGAATATAATTTCTATTAAAGCAGAAATTCAACTGTGCCCATAAAAAAATGGGCCCATATTCTTTATAAGGTTGATGAGCTAAGGTCTAACAGAGTCTCTCTCCGAGTTGGGACTTTCTAATGTTCTCTGCCTGTGCCGTAGGGGAGGGCTGTCCCGTCCGTGGTGCCCACGGTGCTCCCCCTGCCTCAGGACGCCCTGGCAACCCAGCTGGGAGCGGGGCCTCAGGGGAACAGCAGGCCCCTGGGAACACCCATGCCCACCCTTCCATGTGCTCCAGGCAGCCTGGCCAGCCTTGGGTGGCTCCCCTCAGGGTCCCTCCAAGGCTGACTGGACGGTGCCTGGGAAGGCATTCAGCAGAGGGGGACAGGGGGCCAGTGCGGCCCTCCTCACTGGGAGGGCTCTGCTCATGACCCCAGAGTTTCTGCTGGTCCTGGCGAGACAGACCCCTCTGCACACACAAACATCACCTCTGAGGGAATGGAAGCAGCCAGAAAGAGAAATACTTTCCCTGTAAACGCAGCCCTTGTCCCACTCGCAGATGCCCAGATACACACACACACACACACACACACACACACACACACGAGACAGACCTCCCCATTGATGCAGAGATGCACACACGCGCGCACACACAAACACACACACACTCAGGCAGCCTGACACGTGTCAGCAGACTCCGCAATCCGGCTGGGTGAGGTGTAAGTGGCTGGGCCCTGGCAGTGGAAGACAGTGGTTTGGGCAGGGGGCAGGGGGCAGGGGGCAGGGGCCCACCTTCTCGATGAGCTCCATCAGGGGTTTGGCCTTGAGCTCCTCAATCCTGGTTTCATTCATGCAGGCTCGGTAGTACACCTGGGCCTTTCTCTCTGCCTCACTCACGCTGGCCGTGAGTTTTCTGGAATGACAAAGGACAGCGGTTGACGGCACATGCCCGTCCCCACGCTGGGCGGCCCCGGGAGAGCTCAGGCATCCTAAGTTGTGCAAAGGGCTGGCACAGGGGCCTGTCAGTGCAGGCGAGGAGCCGGGTCAGAGCAGAGACGCGACCTCACAGCGGGCACGCTGGAGGGTTCCTCACTTCAGCCGGCCGCACGCAGAGAGAGGAGCTGTGCTTCTCCATCTCCACTGGACGCCTTCTCAGACCTGTCCCGGGACGGCAGACAACAGTCGGGTTCCCTGTCGGCCAGCATGTGGCCTGCACACCCCTCCCTGGTGTGCGGGACAAACGCCTGTCCTGGGGTTTTCCTCCCAGATTTCCGGGAACCTCTCTTGTGATCAAGACTGGACTTGGACAGAGCTTGAAAGGCCTCGCTCATTTCAGACTGGCTTTCAGTGCCCTTCCTCAGAGGGGCTGGGCAGCTTCGTCTGACCTCGAGTTGACATGGAGGCCCTTTGCCATGCCCCTTCCCACCCCCACAAGCAGCACCTTGTGCCTCACCCGGGGGCCCCTGGGAACTCCTGGCCCCTCTCCTTGCCCCTGGGGCCCTGGTCCCGACGCTACCCGCTGAGGACCAGGCTCCTGCATGTGGTCAAGCCTGTCCGCACCCACTGGAGGTGACGGGGTGGTCTGTGTCAGTTCACCTGGCTCCCCTGGGGCACTGCTCCTCACTCCTCCTGCATCCTGAAACCCCTCCCTCTGCCTCCTGGAGAGACTCTCTACACCCTACTTCCTCCAGGAAGACTCTTCTGGCAGAACTGTATCCATTCGTTCACGAAGCAGGTACTAGTTGCTAACTCTATGCCAGGCTCTGTGCCAGCTTTGGGGACACAAAAGACAATGTCCTTGTTCCCATGGAGCTTCCTTTTGAAGGAATAAATAGAAATACAAATAAACACAAATACTCAACAAGGAAACGCATAAAGAAAAAGCTCCCTCTAGCCTTCCACATTGGACACGCTCACACTGCACGCAGTTCCAAGGCCTCTCAGAGGCCACATCGACTATGAGGCTTCTCAGAGACTCGTTCACGAAGGGCCTCGATGCTGAGCATCTACAGGTGTGGGTGTACTCCGGCACCAGAGTACCAGATCGGGCATAAGGTTTTACGGACATGAGTGAGACCCGCTCTTGCCTCTGGGGAGCTCATGGTCTAGTGGTGACTCAGGCATGCAAAGATGCAACCTCAAGACAGGGTGTGCGTTCACTAACGCAAATGGTTCTGCCACCTACAGGAAGGTCACAGCCTCTGGTGGAGAGGGGAGGGCCTACGGGGGAGGGTCTCCAGAGGATGTTCTACTGTTTGAGCCAGTTCTGAAAGCCAAGAAGTTACTCACCAGTCAGAAATGAAGGGGAAAGGGTATTGGGTCTGGTTGGGTGCGGGGGAGTTGGACAGGATGGGGCAAAGCAAGGAAGCGTAAAAGGGCCTGGGAGAAAAGAAATGTTTGGCGGAGCCTGTTTCACAAGGGCGGGAGTCATTTCCTGACCGGTCTAATCAGCTTTCCCAGCCCTTCTCCCGAGCACGCCCCTGCCCTCCAATTCTTACCATAAACAGCGTCACGGGGACCACTGGCAGAGAACGTCAGCCCCGTCTGGCTGCAGCCAAGGAGACGGCCCTGAACGGGATGGAGTTTGAAGGGTGGTATGGAGATGGAGGTCTGAGGGCGAGCTGAGGGGCTGTGGAGGGTATACACAGCCCGGGAGTTCACCGGGGACCACTGCTCAGCCCTGGAGACACCTGAGCGCCCCCGGCCCTCCTGGAGGGTGAGAAGAGCCTTCTGGGGGTGGGGAGCGGGGCCAGATGGGGCGAGAGCTGCCCGGCTCCCCAGACTCTCCAAGCAGAACATCGGGGAATGCAAAGTGGGGGCTCCCACCGCCTCCTAGGGTCCTCATTTCTGTGGCAACATCCCCCAGCAGCTAGGCTGTTGAAGAACCATCACTGCTCACCAGAGCCCAGCATCCCACTACCCTCAGCTGGCTCTGGCCATGACCTTGAAATGCCAGACCAGCGTCAGGGGAGGCACGTTCTGCGTGCTCTGGCCCACGGAGGGGCCTAGTATCTCTCTCTTTCACGGCCTCAAGGCCACCGAGATAAGAGGCCCAAATAAAGACTCCCAAGGAACAGCCTGGCTGTGCTCGTTACAGCGAGTTTCAGGCAGACCCGTCAGATACAACCCCGAATGACGGCTGGGAGGAGGTGGAATGCCTCGACTTCCCTCTCAGCTTCAGACTTCTTTCCTCCTGGCTCCACACCCCTGTGGTCAACCTAGGCTCAATTCCTCACAAACATTTACTAAGTTCCAGCGGTTTGGGGGCTGCCGGGCTGGGTGAGGAGGAGGCACTGGGCAACTTGGGACACACACGTCTGCCAGCGTGAGGTGCACAGCTTGACGGGCCGGATGGACAACAGCGTGGTCCATACAAGACCTCTGATTATGCGTAGGGTGACGCTACAAGGAGCAAGTCCAGGGGCTTTAAACAGCATGGCAGGGGAGGCCCAGGAACGCCGCGCTGGAGCTCTGGGAAGGAAGGGTGAACGTGTGGAGCGACTGCCTACGTGGTGTTTGGCGGCCTTGCCCACCAGTCCACGGCCCAGTCCCCCGTGCTCCCCTGCACCGGGCAGGCACACGGTAGCCCGCAGCGATGGGCACAGAAAGAACAGAGCCCAGAATCTGCGTCTGATGAGGAAGAAGCTGTATCTGGGGGCCAAGAGGGTGCTGAGGCCAGGGCCCAGGGGAGACCGGCAAGGGGAGGAAAGGAGGCGGCGGAGGAGCAGGGAGGGACAGAGGATGAAGCTCTCGGGGACTGAGCACGCTCTGTCCCTAGCACCTGCCCACGCAGGCTGGGGCTGGAGCCCCGGGAGCAGGCCAAGCACCTCCACCGCCCCCTCCCCACTCCACCTGGCCCCTGCGCTCCCCACGGCATCTTTTCCACTTCCTCTCCTTCCTTCTCGCTCAGCGGCACCTGCGACCCCTGCAGTCTCCTTGTGGGACAGGAGCCAGGGTGAGGCGGCCAGCTGGGAGCTCGCTGTAATGGACCAGCAGAGCGATGGAGCGATGCTCGGGGCAGGGCAGCGTGGCAGAGAGAAGGGCCGAGAAGCTGGCGGGGGGAACACGAGAGGAAGCAGGAGCTGAGACGCTGCCAGGTTCCCCTGGCCGGAGCCGGGGGCGCTGAGCTATAGAAGTGGGCGATGGAAGGCAGGATTGGAGAATGGAAGAAACACTGCGGATTATTTCAGATATTTTACATTCGAGATCTATCAGACATCCACGTGGAACCCTGGGGGCAGTTGACAGAGCTGCTGTCTTGAATATTTTTAGCTCAAAAGGCACAGGAGTATACATAGTCCTTAATATTGCCTAGAGGGCCCTATAGCATGTATTCTCAATGAGGGTAATACTGCTCCTAAAGGGGGGAGAAAATTAATTCTTGAACAGCAGAACCATCTTGCTCTTTTTTTTTGCTTGGCTGTGCCAAGCAGCATGCGGAGTCTTCATTCCCTGACCAGGGATCAAACCTGTGCCCTCTGCAGTGGAAGCACAGCCTTTTTTAGTCTTTTTAAAATGTGGACTGTTTTTTTCCCCTTGGTTGAATTTTTACAATAGTTCTTCTGTTTTATGTTAGTGATTTTTTTGGCTGTGAGGCATGTGGGATCTTCGCTCCCCAACCAGGAAGTGAAGCCACACACCACCACTGCCCCCTGCCCCACCGGCACTGGAAGGCGAAGTCTTAACCACTGGCCCACCAGTAAAGTCCCTAGAAACATCCTATTTTATGAATACATACAGGGCTTCCCCGGTGGCTCAGTGGTAAAGAACCCACTTGCCAGTGCAGGAGATATGGGTTCAATCCCTGGGCTGGGAAGATCTCCCAGAGCAGAAAATGGCAATCCTCTCCACTACTCTTGCCTGGAAATTCCATGGACAGAGAAGCCTGGCAGGTTATAGACGACGGGGTCACAAAAGAGTTGGACACGACTTAGCGAGTGACGAAACCACAAGAACAGTACAGAAACAAGCGTACAGTGTACCTGTGGGGTTAAAACTTTAGGGAGGGGGCAGGCATTAAAAAAGGTTGGGAAACCCCGCTCTGAGTGACCTGGGCCTTGCCGCCTCCAGCTCAAGCCTGTCTTCTGTCCCCTCCCTTGATCCCACACTCCTAGCCCAGGGCCACCGTGCTCACTGGGCCTCCTGCCTGCCGCACTCTTCCCCTCACACCCTTGTGGGCTGTTTGCGATGCTCGGGGCAGGGCAGCGTGGCAGAGAGAAGGGCCGAGAAGCTGGCGGGGGGAACACGAGAGGAAGCAGGAGCTGAGACGCTGCCAGGTTCCCCTGGCCGGAGCCGGGGGCGCTGAGCTATAGAAGTGGGCGATGGAAGGCAGGATTGGAGAATGGAAGAAACACTGCGGATTATTTCAGATATTTTACATTCGAGATCTATCAGACATCCACGTGGAACCCTGGGGGCAGTTGACAGAGCTGCTGTCTTGAATATTTTTAGCTCAAAAGGCACAGGAGTATACATAGTCCTTAATATTGCCTAGAGGGCCCTATAGCATGTATTCTCAATGAGGGTAATACTGCTCCTAAAGGGGGGAGAAAATTAATTCTTGAACAGCAGAACCATCTTGCTCTTTTTTTTTGCTTGGCTGTGCCAAGCAGCATGCGGAGTCTTCATTCCCTGACCAGGGATCAAACCTGTGCCCTCTGCAGTGGAAGCACAGCCTTTTTTAGTCTTTTTAAAATGTGGACTGTTTTTTTCCCCTTGGTTGAATTTTTACAATAGTTCTTCTGTTTTATGTTAGTGATTTTTTTGGCTGTGAGGCATGTGGGATCTTCGCTCCCCAACCAGGAAGTGAAGCCACACACCACCACTGCCCCCTGCCCCACCGGCACTGGAAGGCGAAGTCTTAACCACTGGCCCACCAGTAAAGTCCCTAGAAACATCCTATTTTATGAATACATACAGGGCTTCCCCGGTGGCTCAGTGGTAAAGAACCCACTTGCCAGTGCAGGAGATATGGGTTCAATCCCTGGGCTGGGAAGATCTCCCAGAGCAGAAAATGGCAATCCTCTCCACTACTCTTGCCTGGAAATTCCATGGACAGAGAAGCCTGGCAGGTTATAGACGACGGGGTCACAAAAGAGTTGGACACGACTTAGCGAGTGACGAAACCACAAGAACAGTACAGAAACAAGCGTACAGTGTACCTGTGGGGTTAAAACTTTAGGGAGGGGGCAGGCATTAAAAAAGGTTGGGAAACCCCGCTCTGAGTGACCTGGGCCTTGCCGCCTCCAGCTCAAGCCTGTCTTCTGTCCCCTCCCTTGATCCCACACTCCTAGCCCAGGGCCACCGTGCTCACTGGGCCTCCTGCCTGCCGCGCTCTTCCCCTCACACCCTTGTGGGCTGTTCTCTCTCTTAATTCAAGCTTATGCTCAAGGGGCCCCTCCTCCACAGGCCCATCCTTCCTGATCACCATAGCTACAGTGACCTCTCCCTTCTCCGGTCTTGCCTCCTACCTGATTCTTTTTCAAGGCCAAATCGGGAAAGGAGTACGTCAAGGCTGTATATTGTCACTCTGCTTATTGAACTTATATGCAGAGTACACCATGAGAAACGCTGGGCTGGATGAAGCACAACCTGGAGTCGAGATTGCCAGGAGAAATACCAATAACCTCAGATACGCAGATGACACCACCCTTACCGCAGAAAGCGAAGAACTAAAGACCCTCTTGATGAAAGTGAAAGAGGAGAGTGAAAAAGTTGGCTTGAAACTCAACATTCAGAAAATGAAGATCATGGCATCTGGTCTCATCACTTCATGGCAAATAGATGGAGAAACAATGGAAACAGTGAGACATTTTATTTTGGGGGGCTCCAAAATCACTGTAGATGGTGACTGCAGCCATGAAATTAAAAGACGCTTGCTCCTTGGAAGGAAAGTTATGACCAACCTAGACAGCATATTAAAAAGCAGAGACATTACTTTGCCAACAAAGGTCCGTCTAGTCTAGGTTATGGTTTTTCCAGTAATCATGTATGGATGTGAGAGCTGGATTGGGAAGAAAGCTGAGCGTCAAAGAATTGATGCTTTTGAACTGTGGTGTTGGAGAAGACCCTTGAGAGACCCTTGGACTGCAAGGAGATCCAACCAGTCAATCCTAAAGGAAATCAGTCCTGAATATTTATTGGAAGGACTGATGCTGAAGCTGAAACTCCAATACTTTGACCATCTGATGGGAAGATCTGACTCATTGGAAAAGACCCTGATGCTGGGAAAGACTGAAAGTGGGAGGAAAAGGGGACGACAGAGGATGAGACAGTTGGATGGCATCACCTACCAGATGGGCATGAGTTTGAGTAAACTCCAGGAGCTGGTGATAGACAGGGAGGCCTGGCGTGCTGCAGTCCATGAGGTCGCAGAGTCAGACACAGCTGAGCGAGCGACTGAACTGAACTGAGCTGAAGTCTTTACAACCATGTCATTTATTAACTCATTAATTTGTTGACTGTCTCCCCTATGGGAATGTAAGTTTCACAAAGATTCCTTCCACAACCCCGGGCACCTAGTGAAGCTGCCCCACAGTCAGCGGACAGCACGGAGCTGCTGAGAGCAAGGGAAGGTGTGCCTGGGGCTTCGCAGACAAAGGCGTCCATCACTCGGGCCCGAGGGAGCAGGCTCATTTTCCGAATGAAATCAGGCACAGCTGATTTTCTCCTGAGGAAAAGCCTGGTTTCCTTTAAAACACCCAGACCGTGTTTACTTCCCAGAAGTGGAGAGCGGCCGAGGAGGAAGGGGCTGGGCAGTGTCTAGGACCCAGTGTGTGTGCGTGCTCAGTCACTGAGTCATATCCGACTCTTGCTACCCCTTAGACTGCAGCCCGCCAGGCTCCTCTGTCTATGGGATTCTCCAGGCAAGAATAGTGGAGTGGGTTACCATCTCCTCCTCCAGGGGATCCTCCCAACCCAGGGACTGAACTCAACGTCTCCTGAGTCTCCTGCACCAGCAGGTAGATTTTTTTTTAAACCACTGAGCCACCAGGGAAGGCCCCAGGACCCAGAAGGGGGCCATATTTTGAAAACGGCAGCACTTCCAGGACCCCAGTGGTCTGGAGACAATTTGGCAGCCCAGGACCAGACAACAGGACTCCCAACAGCCTGGGTACTTCCTTCCAGGGACCCCGAATTCCAGAAACTTCCTCTGTCGCTTCCCCAAAGTCCCGGAGAGGAAAGAGAGCAGTCTGTTTAATCGGCCTACTTCTTCCTCTGGAAGTTTTTATTGGCACATCCTTTCCCACAGCACTCCTGGGAGGAGACAGATGCTGGGCAGCCACAGACACGGGTGCCAACTTATAGGCAAGAGGCTGGGTCACCGGTCCAAGGTCACACCAGCGAGTGGCTAAGGCCAGAGCAGAGGCCTACACTCTCTCGCCATCTCTTTCCCCTCCTGCAGGTTGGCCCAGAACACCAGAGGGAGATCTGAGGCAATCCAACCACCCCTAAGAAGCCCTGGACACCCACTCCCATCCATTGCTAATGTGGGAGATGTAAGAGATGCAGGTTGGATCCCTGGGTCAGGAAGATCCCCTGGAGGAGGGTACGGCCACCCATTCCATTCTTGCCTGGAGGACCCCACGGACAGAGGAGCCTGGTGGGCTGCAGTCTATAGGGCTGCAATGAGTCAGATGCAACTGAAGTGACTCAGCATACATGCACGCACAGAGCAACTAAGCCTGTGTACCACAGCTACTGAGTTTGAGCGGCGAGACCCCACACTCTGCAACAAGAGAAGCCACCGCAATGAGAAGCCACACACGGCAAGGGAGAGGAGCCCCTGCCCACCACAGCGCGAGAAAGCACGGGCACAGCAACCAGACCCAATGCCGCCAAAAAGAAATAAATGATTGATTAAAAAAGCCAATCCACCTGACCACCCCCACCCCCCACCACACATGAAAGAAAAAGAAGGGCTTGCTGCTGCAGGAATGACATTGGATAGAAGGCATTTCACATGCAGATCTTGTCCACAGTTTTCAATGTGCATGGGAAGATGAAGCTACATTCGACAGTAAATACTGGAAAGATAAAACAAAATGACAATAGAAGAGATGTCACAGGGTGACATGATTAACCGCTGAGTCCCTGACACAGACAGATTTGATGCCATTGGGATGATTCTGTCTGTATCCGGTCAGGAGGTAGAAGAAAGGGAAACCATTAACTTGGGCTTTAGGGAAACTGCATTACTTGAATTGTTAACAGTTCAGTTCAGTTCAGTCACTCAGTCGTGTCCGACTCTTCCCAACCCCATGAATCTCAGCACACCAGACCTCCCTGTCCATCACCAACTCCTGGAGTTCACCCAAACTCATGTGCACCGAGTCCGTGATGCCATCCAGCCATCTCATCCTCGGTCATCCCCTTCTCCTCCTGCCCCCAATCCCTCCCAGCATCAAGGTCTTTTCCAATGAGTCAACTCTTTCCATAAGGTAGCCAAAGTATTGGAGTTTCAGCTTTAGCATCCTTCCAACAAACACCCAGGACTGATCTCCTTTAGGATTGACTGGTTGGAGCTCTTTGCAGTCCAAGGGACTCTCAAGAGTCTTCTCCAACACCACAGTTCAAAAGCATCAGTTCTTCGGCACTCAGCCTTCTTCACAGTCCAACTCTCACATCCATACATCACTACTGGAAAAACCATAGCTTAGACTAGACAGACCTTTGTTGGCAAAGCAATGTCTCTGCTTTTTAATATGCTGTCTTTTAATTTCATGGCTGTAATCACCATCTGCAGTGATTTTGGCACTCCCCAAAATAAAGTCTGATACTGTTTCTACTGTTTCCTAGTCTATTTGCCATGAAGTGATGGGACCAGATGCCATAATCTTCGTTTTCTTAATGTTGAGCTTTAAGCCAACTTCTTCACTCTCCTCTTTCACTTTCATCAAGAGGCTCTTCAGTTCTCCTTCACTTTCTGCCATAAGGGTGGTGTCATCTGCATATCTGAGGTGATTGATTTTCCAATGAGTCAACTCTTTCCATAAGGTAGCCAAAGTATTGGAGTTTCAGCTTTAGCATCCTTCCAACAAACACCCAGGACTGATCTCCTTTAGGATTGACTGGTTGGAGCTCTTTGCAGTCCAAGGGACTCTCAAGAGTCTTCTCCAACACCACAGTTCAAAAGCATCAGTTCTTCGGCACTCAGCCTTCTTCACAGTCCAACTCTCACATCCATACATCACTACTGGAAAAACCATAGCTTAGACTAGACAGACCTTTGTTGGCAAAGCAATGTCTCTGCTTTTTAATATGCTGTCTTTTAATTTCATGGCTGTAATCACCATCTGCAGTGATTTTGGCACTCCCCAAAATAAAGTCTGATACTGTTTCTACTGTTTCCTAATCTATTTGCCATGAAGTGATGGGACCAGATGCCATAATCTTCGTTTTCTTAATGTTGAGCTTTAAGCCAACTTCTTCACTCTCCTCTTTCACGTTCATCAAGAGGCTCTTCAGTTCTCCTTCACTTTCTGCCATAAGGGTGGTGTCATCTGCATATCTGAGGTGATTGATATTTCTCCCTGCAATCTTGATTCCAGCTTGTGTTTCTTCCAGTCCAGCGTTCCTCATGATGTACTCTGCATAGAAGTTAAATTAGCAGAGTGACAATACACAGCCTTGACGTACTCCTTTTCCTATTTGGAACCAGTCTGTTGTTCCATGTCCAGTTCTAACTGTTGCTTCCTGACCTGCATATAGGTTTCTCAAGAGGCAGGTCAGGTGGTCTGGTATTCCCATCTCTTTCAGAATTTTCCACAGTTTATTGTTACAAGTAGGCATCAATTATTTTTTTGGCATGATTCATTGTAGAATATAAAATACAGTAAACTTGACAAGTACACAGAACTTAATTGCAGCTCAAGCCTGAGAGGCCCTCTGGTAACCGCAGAAGGCGTAACGGGAGGAGCAGGTTTGGCAGAGTCTGCAGGACTGGGACGGGGTGGGTAAGGTTCTAGACGGGAGAACAGCCTGCGCTAAAAGCAGTAGGTAGAATGTCTAAGGCGAGGGCCTGGCCTCAGCGTGGCGCGTCCAACCGCATCTTTCCCCTGATGAAGTGATACCCTCTGGTCTCCCCAAAGCCTATGAGGGCAGCCCTCGCCGGCAGCGTGTATGGATGGCAGAGGGTCTTCCGGCTGAGGCACCTGGGTCTCATGCAGCTGAGGTCACCCCCCTCTAGCCAGCAGGCTGCCAAGATATGCCACGGTGGCACTTGGCCCAGGTCAACCCACCTGCTACGGATGTCCCCAGATTTTCTCGGAGGGGCCCAGAGCAAACCCACTGCTCACAGAGAGAAGCGGTTCGCCCAAGGTCACAGGGTAAGCTGATGGTAACAGCTGTCCTGCACGACCAGCTGATAGCAATCCTCACTGGCCTCTGAGTTGTCTTTCTCCTCCGAAAGAAGCCGCCCCTACCCAGGCCAGCCTGCCCAGCCAGGCCCCCTGTGTATCCAACCCCTCACAAGACCTGCTGGCTGACCCCTCTGTCCTGGGGAGCTGAAACCAGCCTGACATGGAGCCCAAGAATGCACTGGCCCACGCACCTGCATATCTTGCTCATCTGCTCACCTGCTTCCTGCCCCTTCGGGAATTTCCAGGTATCAAGAGTCCCAGGTATCAAGGTCCACAGGGGAGGGGCCGTTTCTAGACTGGTTTTCAACAGTGAGCCTAGGGGGAGGGATGCCAGGATATACCTCGTGGGGAAGATCTCGGTCATAATGACATGAGGGGACCCCAGCTACCTGTTCATTGGGCCCCGGCCAGGTCTCCCCTGGCCCAGAGAACAAAATCAGGCAGCTATCAGGGAAAAGAGATGGCAGGGCAGACCATACTTCTGGGCTACTCCGTGACCTCTGCGCACAGCAGAATCAGTAGAGAAAGACAGGTCTGAGGCTCCAACTCCACCATTTCCTAGGAGATCTGTTGCCTTTGTATTTGTGAATCACATCTGTAAAATGGGCATATATTCCATGGCTTAAAGAAAATAAGACAAGTGAACCCAGCATGGTCATGGATACCCCATGCCTCCTTGGGGCTTCCCTGGCAGCTCAGATGATAAAGAATCTGCCTGCAATGCAGGAGGCCCGGGTTCGATCCCTGAGTCGGGAAGATCCCCTGGAGAAGGGAATGGTTACCCACTCCAGTACTCTTGCCTGGAGAATTCCATGGAGAGAGGAGCCTGGCTATGGGACTGCAGAGAGTCAGACAAGACTGAATGCCTAACACTTTCAGACCTCCTTCTGATAAGAGGCTCTATCACGGCTTCTATAAGAGAAAAACAAACACCATGTTTTTCTACACAAACACCGTTTTTTCTAACGCGTATGTGTAGAATCTGAAAAAGCTGGTATAAACAATCTTATTTACAAAGTAGATAGAGAGTCACAGATGTGGAAAACACATCGATGGATGCCAGTGGGGAAAGCGGAGGCGTGGGATGAATCGGGAGATTGAGACTGACACACAGACACTACTGATATTCCGAATAAACTAGATAACCAGGAGAGCCTACCGTATCGCAGCTCTACCATAGCGCTCGGTGGCGACCTAAGCGGGAGGGGGATATATGCGCATGTGTAGCTGATCACCACACTGCGCAGCAGAAACTGATACAACATTGTAAAGCAACCATACTCCGGTTACATTTTTTTTTTTTAAGAAATAAGTGAAAAGCAAAGTCGCTCAGTCGTGTCTGACTCTTTGCAACCCCATGGACTGTAGCCCGCCAGGCTCCTCTGTCCACAGGATTTTCCAGGCAAGAGTACTGGAGTGGGTTGCCATTTCCTTCTCCAAGGGATCTTCCTGACCCAGGGATCGAACCCAGGTCTCCTGAAATGTAGGCAGACGCTTTACCATCTGAGCCACCAGGCAAGTCCAAGAAATAAAAGAAATAAAACAAGCAATAATTACTCTCTCTGTGACCAGCCCATGAATCCTTAGAACACCCCAGCCAGTACTCTGAGTTGGTTCCCACTTCATAGGTGAAGGGCTGAAGCAGGCGGGGCAGCCCTCTGTAGTCACACAGCTTGTAGGGAGATGGCTGGAACTCACCCATCCCCACCACCGAGGAGGGCAGTTCTGCTGAGCGCCTACTGGGTGCCAGGCTCTGGGCCAAGCAGGCTAACCCATCACATGCAAGATGATACCCACAGTAACCTTGAGCGTCAGGCAACACCATCACCCACCTTTTACAGATAGTGAAACGAAGCTGTAGATAAGGCGGGTCACTCGTCCAAGGCCACACGTGATTGGCTAGCCTGTCAGGGCTCCTGATCCTACCAGGCCCTGACCCAGGGTCAGGGGCTTGTACGCAGGGTCCTGGCTGTTGCACGCCAGCTTGGTGCAGCTCCCCGCCCTCAGGGGCAGCGGGGATGGAAGGCCAGAGTCAAGACTGGAGGCCCCCGCTGTGGGGGCGGGACAGGCTGTGGGGATGGGCTGAGTCTTGGCTGAGACCCAAGGTCTTCCCGATAAGACCCACGATCCTCCCAGAAGCAGCAGATCAGGACCCAGGGGTGCCCTCCCCAAAAGCCAGCTCCAGGCCTGCCTGGGGAGGCAGAGGGCCCATCTGTCTTTCTCCACAGTCCCTTCTCGGTGTGAACTGGTCCCCTTGGCTGAAGCCCCTGGACCGGCAGGGTGTCTTTTGCAAGCTTAACTTCTCTCAGTTTCATCATCCAGGAAATGGGACCGCAGTTTCTAGGTCCCAGGGTAGCCGTGAGGATTGAGGCAGTGGATATAGAGCCTGGTACGCAGCTCGGCATGGAGCAGACACTCAGCAAGTGGCGGTCCGTTTCCTCCTTTCCTTCTCAACACTTTGAACTTCCTGCAAGTTCTCCCCAAAAAAGATGGATAGGGAGCTGTACCATCGTTGGTGCCCAGAGGAGGTGGCATCGGACAGGAAAGGGACAGGCGGGCAGGATTCAGGCAGTGGCACTTCTGCCACCTACTAGCCTGTCTTGGGGAGCTCTCTGGACTTTGGTTCCTTGTCTATCAAGTGCGGTGAGCAACAGCTTCCTAGCTCCTACAGGAGCAGGGCCACAAGGAATGGTTATCTACAAAAGAGCTCTGTAAACTGGCAAGTGTTGGGCAAAGGTCAAGGGTGAATAACAAGGGTAACACCAGCACAGCCAGCAGCCACCACAATATGCCTGGCTCCAGCAAACCTTTATAGATATTTTTCCACTTAATGTTCACAACCTGGAGGAGGTGTGGTTCCCACTGTACTGATGACAAGAAGCCCAGAGAGGTTATGTCACTGACCCAAGATCACACAGTAAGTCGCAGAACCAGGACTTGAATCCAGGTCCTGGTGAAGGACGCAGAGGCACCAGCCCATGTCATTACCCTGCCGAGACCATTCTCCTGCCGGGTTTTTCATTTTTTTGACCACGTTGCACAGCACTGTGGGATCTTAGTCTAGTCCCCAGACCAGGGATCGAACCTGTGCCCCTTGCATTGGAAGCACATACTCTTAACCACTGAACTGCCGGAGAAGTTCCCAAATACAACTTAGTTATGTCTGGGGCTGCACCGTGCAGCGTATGGGATCTTCGTTTCCCAACCAGGAACCTGCGGCTCCTGCAGCGGAAGCGTGGAGCCTAAACCACTGGGCCTTCAGCGAGTCCTCTGTTCTCCTGCTTTAGTTGATGATCCCAGCCGTCTCCAGCTATGTCTTTAGATGCTGGGGAAACGATGTTCCTGAGCTCCAGTCTGGCTACCACAGACATACTTGCCTTCAGTCCTGAAACAAAAGGCTGGGTCCCCTTGCAAAGGCAGTCGGGTGGCATACAGCATGCAGGGGGCTGTGTTATTCCTGACATGGGGCTCCCTCAGCCCCACCTCCACCCACCACCTTTTCTGATCCTCAGGGAGACAAGGAGGTCTCCTTGTGCCTAGGGGCCCTGCCCAGGAGCTTCTGGGTACCAAGGAGAAGTGGTGGGTGAGTTTTACCCTGCAGCAGCCACGCCCTCTGGGGCTGAGGTGAGTAAGAAAGGAAAGGTCTCCTTAATCTGTGGAATCTGCTAATTTCCACTTTTAGAAGACACAGTCTCCTGAAATTCATAATCATCAAGTTAGAATCTTTTCCTATCTCATAGGAAGGTTTCTGTCCTGTTGAGAAAATCTACCCCTTTCTGGGGCTTCCCAGGTGTCACCAGTGGTAAAGAATCTGTCCACCAATGCAGGAGATGAGGGTTCAATCCCTGGGTCAAGAAGATCCCCTTGGAGGAGGCAATGGTCACCTACTCCAGTATTCTTGCTGGGAGAATCCCATGGGCAGAAGAGCCTGGGAGGCTATAGTTCATAGAGTCGCAAAGAATCAGACATGACTGAGCCTTCTTTTAGATGTCTTCGTCAGTTTACCTACTTTTGAGTATTAAGAAGGTTTTTTTTTTTTAAGAAAGTACTTTTTTAAATTTAGTAAGTATTTATTGAATCTAAGTTCTATCATTGATGAATTAATGGAACAACTTTTCACGATCTAGCTCCTATCAGCATTGAGGGTCCCAGGATGGGGCAGGGGTCAGCAGGAGACAGGCATGGTGAAGGTCTTGGTCCCAAAAGGGTTCAAGTCAGGACCTTTATAGGTTACAGCACAGCCGAGTTTTGATTCCACATATAGAGGAGCATCCTCTGGGGCAGATGCTAATTCAACAGACACTGACCAAGGACAGCCTCAAACAAGACAGACGTGGGATCCTAACCTGAGGATAAACCACCAACACCAAGGTCAACTAGAAGTGCTAATGGTCCAACAGGGTATAACGCCATGGACTTTGGTGAGACGGCTTATCACGCAAGGCGGATTACCATGAGGCCCAGGAAGACTCCTGCCTTTGGATGACTCTCAGATAAACCGTTGTCAGAACTTGGATCGCTCACAACCTTAAAATCTGGACCCAGCATGCTCAGCCTTCATTTTTTTGCTCACAACTTGCAAATCTCCCAGTTAAAACCAGTCCAAAACTAAGCCACAGCTTGAAGCCATAAACTACAAGCACAGCTACGGTTCTTTGCACCTATGCCGTGCCGTACGCACCACGCTAATGCTTCGCACATCTGCTCTCTAGTTCCTGAAACTCTGCGGTTTGGGCCTTACTAGTACTTTGGCCACCTCATGCAGAGACTTGACTCACTGGAAAAGACTCTGATGCTGGGAGGGATTGGGGCAGGAGGAGAAGGGGACGACCGAGGATGAGATGGCTGGATGGCATCATGGACTGGATGGACATGAGTTTGAGTGGACTCTGGGAGTTGGTGATGGACAGGGAGGCCTGGTGTGCTGCGATTCATGGGGCCGCAAAGAGTCGGACATGACTGAGCGACTGAACTGAACTGAACTTCGTCCCATTTTTACAGATGGAGAAAGTGAGGCTCACACACCCAGAGATGGGGCAGACATTCTAACCCAGCCTCGTCTGCTCCCAACCCTTTCGCCACCCCATCCCGCCAACCCTGCCCTTCAGCCGAGCCTGTTGGGTGGAGAGGGCAGCCCCCCTCTGCAGCCCACTCCCCAAGCCCCCCGCCGGGTGCCTACCAAGGAGGTGCTTGATGATGGCTTGGTTGTGCTCCCAGAGGTTGCTGAAGGTCCCCCAGCGCGAGTGGCCATCAGGCACGGGGTTGGCTTTGATCCAGCCACCGCAGGCGTAGGTGAAGAAGTCCTGGCAGGGGTCCACTGTGGGGTCCATGGAGCTCAGGATGGAGCTGGTCACGGAGATGCAGGCCTCACTTAGGCACACCGAGGGAGTTCCTGGCAGGGGTCAAGGGTAAGAGGTCAGTGAGGGCAGGCAGGGAGGAGGCTATGGAAATACTGCGCAGGTGGTCTGGGGCCCTGGGATGCCAGCCCCACCCCAGCCCTGACCAAACAGAGACAATCACTGGAACACTACAGAGACAAAGTTCAGTCGATGTATGATCTCCTGGCTCGGAAAATAAGACTTCTGTTGAGTTGCCTAAAATCCTTCCTATGACTTTAAAACCAGAACCAAGGTGCTTCTTTTAATCAGTCCTTCCATAAATATTCATTGATTTTTTAAAAAAAAATTATTTCCTGATGCTCAACAAATTCGTTTACTCATTCATGCATTCATTTATTCAACAGAATAATTACTGAGCATCTTCCAGGTTCTTGGCTGAGTGCAAGCAGGTGTGTGTGTGTGTGTGTTGAGTGTGGTGGGAGACATAACAGCATAGTCTTTTTGAATAATTTCGTGGGGGACGCAACCTATCTAAGAAAAGTCAAGACTGCAGAAGGAGGAATGTCCGTTATTTATTATACACACGCTCACTGAGGATATGTAGAAATGTCCGTTATTTATTATCCACGCGCTCACTGAAGAGACACAGTCCACCCCAAACGTGCGACGCAGACAGCATGGTGCCAGGACTCAGGGAGAAGGAAAGACTGAGGAGGAGAAGGGAGCATGAAAAATCACTCCCACTGGGTATAAGGTAGGAGAATCATCTCACTGAATTTTCAGAAAAGCGAAAAGGAAACAACCCTAACAGATCACTTTGCTTAAAGCTATCTTCATATACGGGGAGACAGGCGCAGGGAGCCTAAGCACCCTGCTCAGTGGCCAGTGGGGTTTAGGTCCCATCCTCTCTCTGCTTTGGGCCTGGAAGGGAGCTCTTCCTGTGATGACTGGCCCCCCAGCAGAGGGCTGTGATTCTATGGACTCCCCTGGTGGCTCAGATCGTAAGGCATCTGCCTGCAATGCGGGAGACACAGGTTCGATCCCTGGGTCGGGAAGATCCCCTGGAGAAGGAAATGGCAACCCACTCCAGTACTCTTGCCTGGGAAAATCCCCTGGACAGAGGAGCCTGGTAGGCTACAGTCCATGGGTTCGCAAAGAGCTGGACACGACTGAGCGACTGCGCTTTTCACTTTGAGCTGATTCTGTAGGGCCTGGGGCAGAGGCCAGCGGACGGGGCCGACTCCGGCCCTGAGGTCGGTCAGCGGGCTCAAGCAGAGGAAGCAAGCCGGGGGCCGCCTGAGTGGGGGTCCAGCCCCAAGTGGTGAGACAAACCCAACTGCAGGAGACAGAGGATCCACAATGCCTGTTACCCAAGCAGACAGGCAACCAGAGGGGCCGGTGTCCCGATTACGGGGGCAAGACCCCTGTGGGCAGATGAGGACACCGAGGCTCTGAGTGTCCCCCAGCGGCGTGGGAGCGCCCGGACTGAACCCGCTCTGTACTGCTTTGCCAACACTGAAGCTGGGTTCTTCCTGCGTCCCCGAACTGCTGCTTGGCTGGCCCCACCCGGGGCTGCTGTGGCCCTTCCGTTCCCACTGCGCAGGGAGGAGGCTGGCAGGGCAGGTGCTGGGGCCTCCTTCCTAGATCTGGATGCAAAGCCCAGCTCTCTGTCTCTGGACTCATGCTGGCAAGCTCATCCCTCCGAAGCTGGGTTTTTCCATCTGGAGATGAGGAAGAAGAGGACCAGCTGCCTGATGATGAGGAAATAATATACGATCAACCCTCAAAGAGCAGAAGAGAGCGCACGGGCCGGCAGGGCTGCTCACCATCTCACCTGGAGACACAACGCTGGTGGGGCTGGGTTAGCAGCGAGTGCTAATTAGCATCTGATGGCCAGCCCAAGGTCCGAGGGTGGACGGAGGGCTCAGAAGGGTCGCACGGCAGCACAAAAATCAGGGCAATTGTATTCCCAGGTATTAGGCTGGTCAAAAAGCTTGCTCAGGTTTTTTTGGAGGATGTTACAGAAAACTGGAATGATCTTTTTGGCCAACCAATAATTTCCTGTTCTGAGATGACTGTACAACCATTAAAGATTATTGAACTGTTAGGCATGAAAATGGGCTTCCCTTATGGCTCAGCTGGTAAAGAATCCACCTGCAATGCAGGAGACCTGGGTTTGATCTCTGGGTTAGGAGGATCCCCCGGAGAAGGGAAAGGCTACCCACTCCAGTATTCTGGCCTGGAGAATTCCACGGGACAGTGTAGTCCACGGGGTCGCAAAGAGTTGGGACACGACTGAGCGAGTTTCACTTTAGGCATGAAAATAGAGAAAGGAAATGGTAGGGGACATGGCATAATTTTAAATACCTCTAGATGAGACCTTTTAGTTGCATGCCTTGCTTTTCAATTAAGGAAATTTACCACAATCTTTAGGGGGGCGTGGGGGAAAAGAATTTCTGTGTCATCTGAAAAAGCCTATTAACTATTATGATATGACTTCATATTTGGAAAAGGAAAAGAAAAGAATACCTCTTGTTTTTATACAACTAACTGCAGGAAGTCAAGCTTGACAAATACTTGGCTGGTGGGAAAACCCAGAGGCCGGCAGTAAAGAGAATGATCCTGAGGGAGCAAGACGCAGAATCTGTGTGTGTGTGTGCATGAGAGAGACAGAGAGATATCTGCAGTTATTACAGGGGGCCTTGGTTTTAAATAAGAAACCCGTCGCCAGGAATCAGTCAGACCTGGCAGTTCTTCACTTAAGCACCTACTCTGCTAGGCACACAGCAATACTTAAGTGCCCAGGTGATACTTGGGCAATAATTGCTTGGCTATTTAACTATTATTAGCTTGTAGGTCCCTTATCAACGATCCTTGGCCTAGCAGGTGCTTCATGTACATTTGATTAATTAACTCATAATTTCTACATCCCTCTCA